>JAAAKO020044935.1:0-11723 GCA_010015015.2 Bolitophila cinerea
AATCGCTGTATCGCCATGGAAGGAAACTATGTTGAATAATAAAAATGAATTTTGACAAAAAAATGTGTTTTTCATTGGAACGATACGAACTTTTCAGCCGACCTGTTAATAATATAGGTTTTACGTAGATTTGTAGCAATATGCTAATGTAAACTATTTGTTTGCATAAACGTAAACGTATGTTTTTTCGCTCATTTAATAAATATAATTACTATACCTGAAACTCTCATGCATTTATAATAATACTCTTGTCTAATTATCTAATGGTGGTAATAGTAGTAAAAATATGAAACGACAGGCGGCGTCTATATTGTCACAATGTGTTTTTTCTATGCGTGTTTGTGAGAGAGTATGGCACGCCATATGGCTTGCGAGCGTGATACTATAATAGTTCATTATACAATGTGTTGCAATTGCACGAAGCTAAATAAATGGTAATTTTAATTTTGCCTGGCCTCCAGTTGCCAGGAATATTGAATAACAACAGATGGAAGGGAAATTTTTGAAATATCCTCCGTTTTGCAAAAGCTTTGACCTTGTCTATCGATTTTTGTGAGCACATATACGAATAATTAATGATATGTGAATTAAGTAATAGAAAATTTAAATATGTTGGACGTTATTTTGTTGAAGTTACAATTTTATATAACAATTTTATTGTCTACATTTTTAGCACCGATTTTCGGCGATGATATCGACCTGGATAAAATAAAAGCCCAACTCCCGGACGGCGTTCTTCCCGATGGATTCAATACCACTTCATTGCCATCAGTCGAAGAGGCCAAAAACGTGCTTAAAGAAAAGTGTCGCAAAACATCCGGTAACGACAATGCATTCGAAGACGCCGAAAATGCTTCGGGACATTTCAAGGACTGCATAACCGGTTTGGTGGACGTTGAAACGCTACAGAAGGAAATCGTTGAGGCCCAGCCGAACGGTGATCTAGACACAGTTTTTAACAAGTAACATTTATTATTCACAAATGTTTGGCAAATAAATTTACAATATTTGTTTCGTTATCAAAGGTATTGTCGCAAGCGCACCATCGCCATTGAATGCATGCACAATCTAACCATCTCGATTGAACCCTGCCTGGACGAACAGGAGAATGCCAACAAGAAGACTTTTACCAAAATCTTTACAAGTCTACTGAACTTTGTGTGCCACAAGGATGGTGATCAGATTGCTCTTTTCATTGCCGAAAAGGGACCGGAATGCTTTACCGAGAAAAAGGACGCAGTTATTCAGTGTATTAACTCTACTCTGTCCGGGTACATTCCTACCGAGACACCGACACTAGAAAATCTGCCCAAGCTGATTATGGGCGCCAAACAATGCTCGTACGTAGGCCACAATATGCAAATTGCATTTTAGTTTCTGTTTAAATTATACAACTATTATTGTGATTACAGTGACATGGATACATTGAAGCACTGTATTGTTAATGAGCTGGAAAAATGTGAGGAATCCACTCCGGCTAACTTGGTGGAGTCGATGTTTAAGTTTGTGCGCAACGAAACGCCATGTGAGAACATTACCGTAAGTTATCAGTGAGGTATTTTATTAACACTCTTGCTAATGCATTTTTCTTATATGGCATTCACAGGCAAGCGCTCGTGTTCAACATCCCAATAACAACAATTCGTCTGGCACCCTGTCTACCCCACTGACTTTATTCGCAACCGTTGTGATGGCCATAACTGCCCGCATCATGCTGTTTTAAATGAGCCGAATTTAGTTTGTTTCGAGAGTTGATTTTAACTTAAGACTAAAATGTGATCCAAACAATTGAAGAAAATCAATCATGTTACATGTGCAGCAAATATTTTTAAAAATATTTGTAAACATTATATTAATAGATGTTTCACAGGTGCAACTATTTACTATGCACTATTCTATAAATCTTACCGTTTTAAATATGTCCATGCAGAGTAAAATCAAAACACTAAATCTTAATTGTGTAGATATATATTCTTTAGAAACAAATCAGTGGAGTGTTTTTTGTAATCTTTCCTAATAAGTACCGTCGTCTTAGAACTAAGAAATGGCCAATTTTACCTAAAGCAAAAATACTAACAAATATTATATAAAAACACATATACTTACTTATTTTATTTGTAATTATTATACTACAAATCAAACTCAACCAAAAAAACAACAATTTTATTTCATTTTTTGTGGTTTAAGATTAAGCGCAAGTGGTGTATGAAATTGTAAGAGCACGATTTTCGAAACAAGCATTTGAAATATTTTTTTAAAAATGAAATTGAATTGTTGTGGTATTTTTTTAGATAAACAGCCAGTGTTTGTGTGTGCTAGGATAAACCCTACTTTGAAATAAATAATTTACGGAATGGATCATTCAATTAATAAAACAATGCTTAAAGTCGTTTTGATCTTGTACTGGAAATAATTTTATGGTGGTAAGAAATGAAGGGTGTTTTTTAGAGGTATAGAAATGGAATAAAAAAAGGATGAATTTTCAAAAATAACATGAAATTGACTTTATTCAAAAGATAATCTTTTGACATTATAATTAAAAAATGATTTCTGGCATATAACAGCACAGCTGGCGCGGACGTAATCTAATCAGGAGGTCAAATTTTCAAAAGCATCATTTTAGGTTTAGGAAATGAACCCCTTAATGTTGGTAGGGTTCAAAGATTTGGTAAAATATTAGAAACATTTATATTTTAGAGCGTTCCGGGAAGTGTGTTACATATTAAATTAAAGTTATTTAAAATATCTATAATATAAAAATAAAAAGGGGGAAATCGGGAGGGGTAAACGAAAGAATTTATGCCATTTTTTTCAAAATGTCAAATTTATACAGCCCTTAATTTTTTGGGGGCATTGCAAAAAAATATATATTCTCTATACATTTGTTTGATTTGGTTTAATTTTGTATGAGTCAGCCGACCGCGAACTAAGGTTTTCAAAATAATGGCATTCTATTTTTTTTGTCTCCCCACTTATCCCTCCACCCCCTATACAATTTAAATGAAATTTGACGTTTTTTTAATATTCCCTGAATGGGAGATGCGATTCCCCCATTTTATTTTTAAATTATAGATATTTAAAAAAACTTTAATTTGATACCCAACACATTTAGCACACTTTCCGTGACGCTCCTGAATATTTTTTCTATTTTTTACCGAATCTTTGAACTTCGAAGTTTTTTGCTTGTATGTGGGAGAATTCTCTTCATTTCCTAGAAACCATATTATAATATTCAGGGTTGGGGAGACCCCTTGTGAGAGGAGTGGGGAAGAAAAAATCCACAGGCAATAAAGACTAAACTGCACAAACGCCGGCAAATCTTAACTTTAACGCCCCCCCCCCAGAAAATATGTTAGAGGTTTTTTTTATGGAAGGAAACGTGATGCCTACGGCACATTTTTGCTTTACAATAAAAACCCTACAAAAAGGCAAATTCTGGGAACTAGAATAGTACAAAATTAAAATCTAATTTCCTAGAGAACTAAAAGGAGTACAACTAAGTTTAATAGCTTGAAAAAAGGTGAAAACTTTTTCTATACTATGCCTCACTTCAAAAATCTCCCCTCATCTGCACCCTCCACCAAAAATCATTCAAAAAGAGTCGATTTTACTCTAAACCTCCCTTAAATCCTTAAGGGGATTTTTCCAGGCAAAAACAAAAAACGTTTCGGAATCGGGGAAACATCCCCTACATCCCCTAAAAAAAACTGGGAGGGAACGCTAAAGTAAACTTCAGCCCAAACGCCGATAAGTATTTCGAACAGAACCTTTATTTTTAAAATAAACAATTTGGATGCGTTATTCAGGCGTCAGTCTATTCATGTTGATGTTGAAATGCCAAACCAAACTAATAACAGTAAACACAAATCATTTGACAGCTGACAAAATAGCCGCCAGTAAACCTCTAACTTATAAAAAATACCCTATATTCATAGAAGTATAAACTTCTTTGATTCTACTTAACGGTGAATTTTATATTTCAAATTTAAAAGTTATATATGTAAATCAAAAAAAAAAGTTTTAAAAAAAAATGACAAGTTCCATTGACTCCTAATCAAACCAATTCTAACCAATTCTAATAATTTTTAAAAAAATAAACGTTTTTTATGTCTTGTGGATTGTCTGCAGCAACTAACATTAAGAAATAATTTAAAAAAGAATTGTAAATATTTTCTTTTCTTATTTAACTTTCACAGCATATTGAAAAGATTACTGGGACGTAGCCCAAAAAAACAATCAATGACAACTTCGCTGTGTACTTTATGCATTTGTTTTTCACTGTTCCGTCTTCCGTGTGTTACCAAAACTTCTAATACGCAATTCTTGAAGAATGAAAATGCATTTTTATCAGACACTTCTTAAATTACTGGCAACTAAATAATAATTTAAAACAAAATATCTAAAACAAATATTTAACAAAACCAGTACCAAGCACCTGTAAGGATGTCGTCAATAGACATGTTTGGATGGGATCTGTTGTACAGAGTAATTGAAAATGACATACAAAAAGAGTCGGACGTGCTTATTGCGTTTGTGCATTGGTACTTGGTAAAACATGCCGGAGTGCGTTGTGTTGGTGTTGGCGAAGATGTGAGTAATGTATAAATGTTCCGTTTTATAAATCTTGTTTGATGATAATCTAACTACCTAGACAACACTCCTGGACACCGATGAGGGCAGTGAGTTGCTTCCACCTCATTGGAATGACAGCCAGTCGTATTCACTGCGCTATGCCTTTAACAAGAAACTGTATCTTGTGCTAGGCACCAGATCCGAGGACTCAATTGTATTGAATCTGCTGGTATGTTTTAGTTTTTTTTGGCAATGGTACACTTTATGGGGTGTTTTTCTGACCATGCAAACTTTTTCATTTGAAGAAATAAAAAAATAAAAGGTAATAGGTTTAAATTAAGGTTTTTTTTTAAATAACTGCATCATTAAATTTTACCCCATAATACCCCATAGATTCAAGACTCGTTAAACTTGAACCATCTTATTTTTTATTAAATATACCCCATAATTATGGGGTAAAATTGAATGATGCAGTTATTTAAAAAAAAAACCTTAATTTAAACCTATTACCTTTTATTTTTTTATTTCTTCAAATGAAAAAGTTTCATACAAACTTAATAGCCCCAAATAGGGTGATAGGGTGCAAAAAAAGTTGGAGAAAATAGATCCGAAAAACTGAACACTGGCGTTTTTTTATTATTTTATTAATTAACGTTCCATAAAGTGTAGCCTTTTTTGTAATTTATCTAAGAATCATCTCAAAAGTAAAACATTTTCAGAATGTAGAAACGCAGGCTTTGTCCAATCTGAAATTACACTTGAAGAATACGGTGAAGTCATTGAAAGGATCCGCTCAGACTCTTGTGCCGCACATCACCCTCATTTTGCATCGAATCAAAACCGAACTTGTTGATCCGGTAAATAGGCTCTTGTTTGCAAAGATAATTTTAATGGTAAATTGTTCATTTTTTAGTCATTTACTGGTCTTACACAAAGCGTAACCACGCAGACACAAAACAGTCGTGCTTCACACGAAGACGATGATTCGTACATAAGCCCAATGCGGGATAATCGATTCTATGAACGACCTGGACGTACTTTGGATCCGTTGCGTGATATTGGTCGCGGTGATCTGGATCCACTCGGCCGTGGTGGTGGTGGTATGCTTTTCAATCCCAACCGTAATCCGAGCTTTCATCCATCTGGTATGTTTCAACCTCGACCACCGTTTGGAGCCCGTTTTGATCCGTTCAATCCGCCCGAAAGCAATATTCCAGGATTCCCTAGTCGTAACTTTGGGCCGAACAACGATCACTTCAGACCACCACGGGATAACTACGATGACATGTTCCAATAAGAAATTATTATCATGTTCATGATTTCAACATAATGTGCTAATTATTTTTGGTATTGTTGTTATCCATATAATTACTGCAGAGGCTTTTAGAGTCTTATTAATAATTCAGAATATATTATACCCATCACTGTATAATCTATATCTTTACTAGTCTGACTTGTTATTAATATATTGGTTACATTTTTTAAATTTTTTATCAAAATATAATAACAATTTAAACAGTATATAATCATTCAAAATATTATATTAAAAAACTCATCAAATGTTGCACGAGACTGTTTTACATCTTTTGGAAGCCTAAAAATAGAGAATCGTAGCAGACTGCCCAACATGCCAGATCGCTTTCCCAAAAATTCAGAAATGGAACCACTAGTTTTTGCTGATTTTTATCGACTGCTCCAACGTAATTTATATTATACGTGAGTGACATGCATTATTATTTCGCGAATTACGTTCCAACAACAACAATCACACGCACAGCACAACGCAAACAAAATCGAGAGCGTGTGTTTTTATTTTTATAGAAAAATATTTCTTATAAAGTTAATGCTTTTAAAATTTAAACCGTCTGTTCAAGATAATAGGTTAAAAATAAACAAAAATCTAAATCTAAAAATCTAAGTATTAATATTCAGTAAATAGGCCATTACGGTATCTAATACTACAATAATAAAACTTATTTTAAATAAGAATTTGTAATTTTGGTAATAATAATAATATACAATTTTGATAAAGGATATGGTAAACAAAGTTATGCATTTTGTTTAAAATTAAAAAAAAAACTTTTTTCAAACAGCAGCACCAAAATACGAATTATCACCGCTCTGTCAAAGTAAAAACAAGGCATTAGGGGCTAACCACTGCTAGCACCATCTAGCATCTCAATGCAAAATCTCGCATTTGACGTTTCTCGCAAACGCATCTAGATTTTCCCGCGTTTTATGTTTACATCCTACAACCTACATTTGAAGATCGCATTTAAAATAAAATTGAATTGTTGTGTGTTCACAGTCCAAGGAATTTATATTATTTTGTGTTTTATTTTAAAATATAAACATTTTTAAAGGTACGTACAAAAGTTTGCTAAGATAAACTCTGTAAATTCAGTGGTATCTAATATCTAGATGAATTATGTATTTTTGAAAATTATAACCTATTATTATAGTGTGTGTGTTATGTATTGTTACTTGACTCATTTTCAGAATGTCGAGTCCTTCGAGAACTCCAACCCGACAAGGACGCTCTGGATCGCAGCGGGGCAGTCAACAGACGCCGCTTAAGACTCCATCGCAAAAAGGTTAGCGTTCAATATGATAGACATAAATAAAATACTAACAATACTTTTTGTTGTTGTTTGTGTGCCAGGCACGCAAAGCCAGGAGGCTGACACGCCAATGCGAATGGGCAGTCGTGCCAAGGCCGGTGCACATGTAGAGAATTCGGACAGTCAGAGTTTAAATGTTCCGACCTCGCCAGTTGCTCATAACATTCCAGCCACAAGTCCTTTACCCGGTAACATCGGTATGAGCGAGATTGATCTCAGCTCTCCGCTTAATTATGGTACACCAAGTTCCATGGGATCCGTGCGAACGCCGCGTTCAGGCATTCGTGGCACACCGGTTCGTGCTCGTCCTGACATTCGCACCGACAAACGTATGCGTCAGGTGAACATTGGATCCGATGCAGTAAGTAAAAAAATAATATACTTAAAATAAAACCACAGGCATGAGCGCTCATTCGAAAAATAATCTTATTAGTTTATTGATTGCATGCCATAAAAACGATATCGTTTCTAAAACTAACCAGAAACTAATCGGTATAATTGTTAAGATTACAATAAGTTCGAGCAGAACACTTCTTTGGTCTGTAAGCCACGCATAACCATAATCAAAAGGATCGAAAAGAAAAATAGCACTCCACAGAAAGAGTAAAATGACTTCTTTGATGCATCTGGCCTAGAATTGAAGAATATTTACACAATTTTAGTAGATGCAAGTATTTTGTGTTACCGGTTCGGACCGTTTGTGATTTTTGTAGATGTCTGATCTACACAATGGGCACTTTGATGCGTTTCCTTCATAGCACAGAAGCTGCGTAATGCAATCACTGCAAAATTGGTGTGAACAGAGAAGCTTCTGTGGATCTTGTACCTTATCTATACATATTCCGCAAAGGTCGACAGCCTGTTTTGGTTTGTGTGGTGGATGTGAATTAAAAATGCCAAACATGTCTAGAAATATATTATATATAAACGTATTGTTTACAGAATATATATATGGCCTACTTTAATTATAATAATTTCTATTTCGTACTTTTCTAGCTAGAGCCAATTGCCGAGCGGTCCGAAACGGACCCAATAGTATCCTCAGGTCCACAGCTCGTGATCTGGGGCACAAATGTCGTCGTCAGCGAGTGTAAGGCCAAATTTAAGCAGTTCATGATGCGTTACATTGATTTGGAGGCCCAGCAGGACGAGATCTCAGAGAACACTAATCTAAGTGAACCACTGTACATGCAGAAGCTAGAAGAGATCCACACGCTCGAGGAACCATTCTTGAATTTCAACTGTACGCACTTGAAAACGTTCGACGATAACCTGTACCGACAATTGATTTGCTATCCACAGGAAGTCATTCCGACCTTTGATATGGCTGTAAACGAAATGTTCTTTGAGAACTATCCGGCCGCTGTGCTTGAGCATCAAATTCAGGTACGTCCGTTTAATGCAGACCGTACGCGTAACATGCGTGCCCTGAACCCAGAGGACATTGATCAGTTGATCACCATCAGCGGCATGGTTATTCGGTCATCGAACATTATTCCAGAAATGCGTGAGGCATTCTTCAAGTGCATCGTATGCTCATTCTCAACAGTTGTCGAAATCGATCGAGGTCGCATCCACGAGCCCACTTTGTGCTCACACTGCAACACAAATCATTGCTTCCAGATGATTCACAATAGATCACAATTCACGGACAAGCAAATGGTAAAATTACAAGAGTCTCCAGATGACATGGCTGCCGGTCAAACACCACACAATGTGGTGTTGTTTGCCCACAATGATCTGGTAGATAAAGTACAGCCAGGTGATCGAGTCACTGTGACCGGTATTTATCGTGCCGTTCCTATTCAGGAGAATCCAAGAGCCCGAAATGTGAAGGCTGTCTATCGTACGCACATTGATGTAGTGCACTTCAGAAAGGTTGATTTGAAGAGACTCTACGAAGAGGAAGAGGGCAAAGATCATGTGTTTCCACCCGAGCGCATTGAACTGCTGCGTGCGTTGTCCCAGAAGCCCGATGTGTACGATCGCTTGGCACGTGCCATTGCGCCGTCAATCTACGAAAACACAGACATCAAGAAGGGTATTCTGCTGCAATTGTTTGGTGGCACCAAGAAGAAGCACGTTACATCCGGACGTGAGCACTTTCGATCGGAATTACATCTTTTGCTTTGCGGTGATCCGGGTACATCAAAATCGCAGTTGCTTCAGTACGTTTTTAATCTGGTGCCGAGGTCGCAGTACACGTCCGGACGTGGATCGTCTGCTGTGGGTTTGACAGCATACGTGACTAAGGATCCAGAGACACGACAGCTGGTCTTGCAAACGTAAATTAAAGAAAATAATAAAATATCATAACCTAGCTAATATTGTCTAAATTGCAGGGGCGCTTTGGTGCTCGCCGACAATGGTGTGTGCTGCATCGATGAGTTTGACAAGATGAACGACTCAACACGCAGTGTTCTGCACGAGGTCATGGAACAGCAGACCCTAAGCATTGCAAAAGCTGGTATTATTTGTCAGTTGAATGCACGCACATCCATTCTGGCCGCTGCCAATCCGGCTGAGTCCCAATGGAACAAAAACAAGAACATCATCGATAACGTGCAATTGCCACACACGCTAATGTCGCGTTTCGATTTGATTTTCTTGATCCTTGATCCTCAGGACGAACTCTTCGATCGTCGTTTGGCAGCACATTTGGTCTCTATGTATTATACTACACAGGCGGACGAAGAGGACACATTATTTGTATGCGAATTTCTTTTATTGTGTATAATACGTTTTTTCTATAATAATAATACAATTTCAGGATATGAGCGTGTTGCGTGACTATCTGGCATATGCCAAGGAACACATTCATCCGACGCTCTCGGAAGAAGCACAGCAGAAACTAATTCAGGCATACGTGGACATGCGAAAGATTGGATCGGGACGTGGTCAAATCTCGGCGTATCCACGACAACTGGAGAGCTTGATTCGGCTGGCCGAGGCACACGCAAAGGTTCGCTTGAGTCCGGTTGTTGAGGTAGAAGATGTCGAGGAGGGCTGGCGACTGCATCGTGAGGCATTAAAACAGTCGGCCACCGATCCACTATCGGGTAAAATCGATGTGGGCATTTTGACGACCGGTCTGTCGACGGCTGCCCGCAAGAAGCGTGCCGAGCTAATGAATGCCATCAAAGAGAACCTCAAGAAAAAGGGAAAAGCACCGACCATCTCGTGGCAGAAGCTATTCTTAGAAATAAAGGAGGCCTCGGAAATTGTAAGTACACAGCAGCAGCTGCTGCACATTATGAACTATAAATATTACCAGTCTTTACACCGCTTGCTTTGTCGCAGGTAGTTTGTTGTTGTTGTTTTGACACGAGGTACAAAATTTTATCAGCACATAAATTCTACAATATACACATAAATTCCTTTACAACAACAACAAAGTGTGTGTCTTTGCGCCGATTATGGACTGCTTAAATAACACCATCGCTAAATTGAGTGTTATTAAAACTTGTTTTCTTATCGTTTTACAGCTTATCACCCGTGAAAATTTCGAGGATGCACTCAAGGAAATCCAGGACGAAGGCGTCATTGTAGTTATGGGCAAGAACACGATTAGAATTTGTTAAAAAGGGGGCGCAAATTAGCGTTTTTTTTAAAAGGTTATTTTTGTATTACTTCTATGCTACGGCACACGTGTTGTTTATTTTGTTTTCTCTTTTGTTTTAACTAAATAAAATTGACTTTCGACAATATAAATCTGGAATATTTTTATTTTTAAAATCTTGATTTTCGAGTTTAGTGGTGTTTTCAAATTCAATTTAGTGCACTGTTGCTCGTATATAGAATTAAAATAACACGCTTCTATTTTAGTAGTGTTTTTTAATAATTTTAAAGTATATTTGAGACTAAAAAGAAGATTCGAAATTGAGCACCATTGTAAAATATTCATTTAAATAAAGAAATTTTAATAAAACTCCGTAAATAATCAAAAACAAAAAAAGATCAACCCGATTTTAAAAAAAAATTCAACATGTAGGTAGTTTATCACTAAAAAATTCATAATTGTATTAGTATTATTTAGTAAATGCTTTTTTTTTGGTTTTGGTAGTCAATTTTCAATTTTGGAGAGGATGAAAATTATATATAGTAATTGAACCTACCCTTTTTTGGTAAAAATGATAAAATTATAGCCAGAATAAAAATTGTACTCCAAAAAAAGTGCACCTAAAATTAAGTGAATGTGATCCTAAAAAAAATACTCGTAATGTGCACCTTAAAATAACAATGCTCACCGAGAAAAAAACATGCTCCAAAAACATAAATGACCAACCAATCTGCACAAATATTTTTTTTTTGTTTTTTATAAATATGCACAAAGTAAAAAAAATAAGCGCACGCGAGCGTACCGTTTTTCTTTTTTTGTGGTACATTTTCAATTATTTGGTGAACAATATTGAATTTTAAGGAGAACGCTTAATTGGATGCCAAAAAAATTAGACATAAAATAAATCGCTCTCCAAAAAAAAAATATGTGCTCCTAAAATAAAATAATGTGCACCTAAAATAAAATGAATG
>JAAAKO020044946.1:0-11723 GCA_010015015.2 Bolitophila cinerea
AATCAATCGTTTAATCGAAATAATCGAAACTTTCAATTAATTCAAATAATAGAAACATTCGAATAATTGAAATAATCGAATAAATCATTTAATCGAAATAATCGAAACTTTTGATTAATCGAAAGAATCGAAACATTCGAAATAATTAAATCGTTTTAATAATCGAAATAATCTAAACCATTGATTATTAAAAATACTCCAAACTTTCAAATAATCAAAATAATCAAAATAATCCAGAAAAAAACGGTTAATCAAAATAACGAAACATTCGATTAATCAAAATAATCGAAACAATCGAACCTTTCGATTAATCTAAATAATCGAAATAATGATAATTATTATAACTTATATTAATCAAAATAATCTAAACATTATTAATCGAAATAATAGAATCAATCGTTTAATTGAAATAATTGAAACTTTCGATTAATCGAAATAATCGAAACTTTAAGTTAATCGATGAATCGAAACAATAGAAACTTTCGGTTAATTGAAATAATCAAAACTTTCTTTTTATAGATTATAGATTAGATTAATAATAGATTTATTGATAAAAAAATATAAATAATAATAGATTAATCGCACATAGGTTTAAATATTGCTAAGGTAATTTACCTTGTTTATTTAGCTCTAATTTTAAAATGATTAATTGAAATAATAGCAAACTTTTGATTAATAGAAATAATCGAAACATTCAATTAATCGAAATAATCGAAACATTTGATTAATCGAAATAATCGAAACATTCGATTAATTTAAATAATCGAAACATTTAATTAATCAAATTATTTGAATCAATGGTTTTTCAATAATTTTTGAAATTTTCGATTAACTAAGATAATTGAAACTTTCAATTAATCAAAATAATCAAATCGTTCTATTAATCGAAATAATCAAATCGTTCTATTTATCGAAATAACCGAAACCTTCGATTAATAGAAATAATCGCATTTTTCGATTAATCGAAATAATCAACATTCTCGATAACAACTTTCAATTAATCGAAATAATCCAATCAATCTATTAATAGAAATAATCGAAATAATCGAAACTTTCGATTAATCGAAATAATTAAATCGTTTTATTATTTGAAATAATGAAAACCTTCGATTTATAATAATCGAAATAATCGAAACCGAAATAATCGAAACCGAAAAATCGAAACCGAAATAATCGAAACTTTAAATTAATCGAAATAATGGAAACTATCAATAGATCGAAATAATAGAAACTTTCGATTAATGAATAAATCTAAATAATATAAACATTCGATTAATCGAAATTATCGAAATTTTTGAATAATCGAAATAATTAAAACATAAGAGATACTATTAATTGATTGAAGTAATCGAAAATTTGGATGAATCGAAATAATCGAAATAATCTAAATTTTGGATTAATCGAAATAATTGAAATATTCGATTAATCGAAATAATCAAAACATTTAGTTAATCGAAATAATCGAATCAATCGTTCAATCAAAATAATAGAAACTTTCGATTAATTGAAATTATCGAAATAATCGAAATAGTCAAAATAATCGATATATTTACGAATAGTCGAATTAATTGAAACTATAAATTAATCGAAATAATATAAACTATCAATTGATCAACATAATCAAAACTTTCAATTATACGATGAATCGAAATAACATGAACTTTCGATTAATCAATTAATAGATACAACCTAAACTTTTGATGTATCGATTAATCGAAATAATCAAAACATTCAAATAATCGATTAATCGAAACCCAATTATCGATGATTAAAAAAAATAGATTATAATCGATAATATTGGTCGATCATTTAACCTGATTTTTAGTTTTACTTTTGTGAGTATTTATTGCTGTACGACCGCTAATGTCAAAAAATGTCGAGTATTGTCGAGTATTGCACGTTCGGTGCTCCTTCAATTTTTTGATTGGAAATTGGCGGGAATTACCATCGAACGAGAATTTTATCGAACTTGTCTTTTGATAGAAGTAAGGGAGGTAAAATGGCAATGAAAAGTAGGTAGCAAAGTGGATGGACCAAACTTTAAGAATTCAGTTTGGATAACTGCTTCCTGACGATTTTGAAGAATTTGTTTACGGGCTCTGTTTTTTATAGTCATTTTATAGGTTTTTTGTGTCTCTTTTTATATTGTAAAGTTTTGTGGGTAAATTGAGCTTTCCATACTTTTATTTATAAATATAAAATATGCACACCTTATATATATAGTATCTATTTATAAAATGTATATCTTATGCATTTTATGATTGCATAATGCGTATACCCGCCTCCTAACATGCTCGACCATGACTATCAATCACGCAAACAAGTAAAACACAACAAAAACACTGTAATACTTTTGCGTGTAGGATATACAAAACACTCGCATAAAAATTATACTCTCACACACACGCATCTCTGTCGGAGCTGTGCAGCTCAGGCTATATAATATGTATTTGTAAAATTGGCAAATTTTATATATAGGGTGTCCCGTAAGTCAACGTCATAAATTGGACAGCGGATAGAAAATCGAAACAAGACATTAGAAAAATATATGCAGTTGTCCAAAATGTGGGGATTTTCCACATATTTTGACCATCCCCAAACTCATATTGGGAGAGATTGGGTAAAATGTGAAGATGTCATTAATTTTAGGAAAAACATTTATTTGATCCAATTATTTGTTTACAATTTATCTTTCAAATGAAGAAGTTGCATAAAAACTCTAAATGTCAAATATATCGAGAACTATCGATATTATACTAAGGGCATGTTTCGATTTTCTGGTCAGTTGTGATCTGGCTTATCTGCTCTTCAATTTATGACGTTGACTTTTGGGACACCCTGTATATATAGCAATATACAATATTATATTATGCGAATCTCGCGCGTACTAACTTCTCCGAATCTATTTAGAGGTTGTTTGCGTTTGAAGTGATCTTTGGAACCGCTGACCGTACAGCTGCGCTATCTCTGAAAACGATCCATTTGCATTAGCGAATACGGCTGGCACTGGGATAAGATCGAAGTTGTATAAATATATATTTAAATCGGCTTCTGATTTTAACGCATATACAATCAATATGCAAATGATTAGCATTGTTTTGAATTGTGTGCAATTACCGAAGCTGTGGGATTAATATCAAATGAATATTTTTAGTTTTTATTTCAGAACTTCCCACACTGACTTAAGGAAATGCATTTTCTGAAGCCTAATATCTGAATTTAGTGTATAGTTAATAAAATATATAATTTTCAATTTTTTGCAGGCTAAACTTTGGTCTGATCACCGTGACCATGTTTGTGTCAATGTGGATCTCAAACACTGCTGCTGTGGCTATGATGTGTCCCATCATGCAGGCCGTACTCGAGGAACTGCAATCGGTAGGAATATAGCATAGTTATCATACAAAATAATCCACTGTATTTCTCTATAACGCGATTTACGGACAATTCATAGAAAATAATTCGTTGAAAGACCATTCGTAGAAAACAGTTCATCAAAAAACAATTCATCGTATCACAATTTATAGAAAAGCAATTCATCGAATAACAATTCATCGAAAAACAATTGCTTCGGAAGTTATCATTCATCAGAGCGTCCGTATCAGATACGGCTCCGGGTGCAGTCCCTTGGGTAGCCGGGTTCTGTGCTGTCGTGACCGTTCGATTTTCCTGCTGTCTCCGGGTCTATATTTGTGCGATGTTTGAGCCCAAGGTATACGGACCCGCAGGCCCAAGCCATCTTCCCATTACGCGCATACAGTTGTTCCTCTGCTGCCTCGTTTATCTGCAGGATGTTTACCTGTGTCCTTTTACAGACTCCAAAGGCTCAGACACATGCAGCACCTTCCAGTTTCTGGTATCCACATCCGGGTTTTGGCCTACTAGTAGTGCTAGAGCACTATCATGAGGCACAACCCGTGGTATGATCACCTTTGCCTTCGGTACAGCTGGTACAGTACTTCCTGCTTCGGGACTATCTTCTAAATGGCCTCATCCCACAGTTCCTCCGAAGTCAGCCGTGAGGTCTCCTTACTTGCAGTCGTTGAGCTTCATCTCCACAAGCTCTTATTTCGCCTCTGATATTTTACCACATAGAGAGTTGGCATCGCGCTTTCAACCATCGCGTTCTTCATGGTCTTGCCCTTTTGCACAGGATTTGAGGGGCCATGTTTTGGTTTATCTCTGGAGCCGCCTACGTTGCCTTGGTCCTTCCGTCGCCAAGGCTCTGCTCTTCAGAGGAGCGTTGCCGCTTCTCCGAGATCTTCCTGTTTGCTGCTTCTTGGATGGTGTTGACAAAAGCTGTGTTTTTTGCTTTTGAGCCATTCCTTCCACTCCAACGTGACTCTACTTATTTTAATAGTCTCACTTCCCCACTCCAGATCATTAGTCTCCTGTGGGTTCAGTGAGGCAGATGAGTTGCCCAGGCGCTCCGTTATTTTCAGAGCTGCCCTGTATTTAGCAAGGACTCTGCGGGCTTCTTTGCTCGGTCGTTGAGGGCCCGAATGTGCAAGCGATTTGGTGCCGTCGTTTTGATTGTTGTTGTCAGTAATAGCACCAGTAGGGCCTGATTCTCCTACCCTGCTATCTGAATGGCCAGTGGCGCAGAGAAGATCCAGTTTGTTGGTCTTCATCGTGCCCGCCGGCTGTCATGGAGTGTATCGATCTGACACCTCCTTTGTACTCAGGGGCTTCGCCCCTTTGATATTAGGTACTAAAGTACAGATTAGGGGTGAAGCCGATATTTCATCCCAATCCCACGAGCCATATGCCAAATTAATTTAAATTTAAAATAATTTACATAAAACACGGAACACTAAAACAAGAGCTGGTTTCACGCCGGACCAAGACCCGGACGTCTAATGCGTCCTCGAGGCCCTTGATCCAGTAAGGAACCACCCGAGAGCCAACAACTTGACCTCTCGTCCTGGTGGCTGCTCAGGGGAACGATCATGCGACCGTCCGCCGTGAGTGCTCAACATCGTCTGTCATATAAAGGGTGTCCCAATAAGAGTGCCCGAGAGGGCAAGCGGCAGCTCTGAAAATTGACAGCTGTCATCTATGATTGTTCCGAACGAAAGACCTTAACCTACATCGCTACCAATTCGTTGAATGTTTGTTGGAGCAAAATGAACTGGATGCCGATTTTTCGAATTGCTATTGTCGAATTTGGGGCTTAGAAACGAGCCACTGTCTGGAGCGGATTTTAAGCGGGCAGTGTGATTGAACCGTTTTTTTTTAAATGAGGCTGGCAATGCTGTGACTGTCAACAGCTTGCGTTACTGCAATATTATAACGGAGTTATTGTGACCTCAATTGCAAGTACTGGAGCTGGATGACATGTGGTTCCAGCAGGAACAATTTCCGGACCAAATCATCTCCCGAATTCCGATGTCAGGTGGCCACAGAAATCTTGCAATTTAATGCCTTGCGACTTCTTTCTCTCTGAGGTTTTGTTAAATCTCAGGTCTTTGCGAATAGACCACAAACAATTCCTGAGCTCAAGGCTAAAATCCAATGCGTCATCGGTGAGATAGAGCCGCAAATCTGACAAAACGACATCGAAAATAAGGGTCTGCCGCCAGAGCCGCGGGGGCCATATACATGATATTCTATTTTATACTTAATCGGAACATGTCTAATTTATAACGCAATAAAAATATCATCACTCGCTTAGATACATATGTGTTTTATTCTTTAAATTAAATCGGGAACTATATATTTTTAGAAAGGGTTCGTCCTCATGACTCCAGAAACAAACTTTCATCCCAATCTCACTAGCCATATGCCAAATAGCCTGATTAGAAATGTTATTCGACGAATTGTTATTTGATGAATTGTTATTCGATGAATTGTTTTTCTGTATTCTACAAATTGACTGCGGATACGCTAAAACGCCCATATTTATATTTTTTCGTAAAAACAGCAAGGACTATGCAAAATGTACGAGGAGCGCAAGCAAACGCACGAGGAAGAGGGCATGCTCAGCGACAAGGACAGTGATGAGCCACCGCAACCATCGAAAGTGACAATATGCTATTTCATGGGAGCCTCGTATGCAGCCACGCTCGGCGGCTGTGGAACCATTGTTGGCTCCGGCACGAATCTCACGTTCAAGGGCATCTACGAGGGACAATTCCCGAACGGACCCGGTCTCGACTTTCCCAAGTGGATGTTCTACAATATTCCCGGCATGCTGGTGTACACTTTCCTGACCTGGGGCTACCTGCAATGGTTGTACATGGGCATGTTCCGACCGAACAGCAAAGAAGCCAAGGAGTCCGAACTGAGCGTCGAGGGTGAAGCATGCGCACGAGCTGTGATCGAGAGCAAGTACAAGGAACTCGGACCGATATCAGCGCACGAGAAATGGGTTGCCGTACTGTTTATACTGTCGGTGTTGTTGTTCTTTATGCGAGCTCCCGGATTTATGGTGGGCTGGGCTGAGCTACTCACAAAGACGAAAGTGCGTGATGCCACACCGGCCATTTTCGTGGTGATCGCATTGTTTATGTTGCCCAACAGCTGGGACTGCTTGAAGTTCTGTAAGGCTAGACCAGGTATGAATCGAAATCTACTGTTTGGCATTGATTTCCATAATCTTTAATTGTTTTATTGATTTTGTATAGGAAACCTGCCAAAAGCTCCTGCTCCAGGTTTGATCACATGGAAGTACATCAACGCAAAGGTGCCATGGAGTTTAATCTTCTTGCTGGGTGGCGGTTTTGCGCTGGCCGAAGGAGGAAAACATTCCGGTATGTCTGCAATGCTTGGTCAGTCTCTGTCCGGCTTAAGGACCCTGCCACCGCTGTTGCTACTGTTCATCGTATGCCTGACCTGTCAAGTGTTGACTGAGTTCACGTCCAACGTGGCCGTTGCCAACGTCGTACTGCCTGTCTTGGCCGAAATGTCACGTGCCATGGAGATGCATCCACTTTACCTTATGTTCCCAGCAGCACTATCGTGTTGCATGGCGTTCCACACTCCAGTCGGAACTCCACCGAATGCCATCGTAGCGGGTGTTGCAAACATTCGAACGAAGGATATGGTAAGTATTTTAGACATTGATGAATAACAAGACCCATTTACCAAATTCATATATCCACTTTTAGGCCATTGCGGGCATTGGACCATCGATATTCACACTACTCGTCGTCTGGGCAACCTTTCCCACCTGGGGCTTCATCGTGTACCCGGAGCTTGCCACATTCCCCGATTGGGCAGCGGCTTCGCCAATACTTAATGCCACCCTTAAACCATAGAGAAATCATCGAACCCAATAATTCTCGGCAGACTACTGATACTTTGACGAGAGTATAAATTATTTAAATCTTATTAGATAATATCGGAACTAATCCGTTAGCCTAATCACACACAAACAAACAGAGAGAGAGTTCAATAATATCGCGTTTCATGATGTCCATCACAATCAAAATATTTGTTGAGTAGCCTTAAGAACAAACATAAATTGCACATCACTGGCCAGAGCCAGGTTCGCGTTTGAACCTCTTTTGTTTCCCAACGAAAAATGCATTTGATCTATATGAAAATTGCATAAATGACAATAATTTCTACTTAATTACAATTGTACGCACTAAAATAAACAACAACAACATTTTTAAACTCTTTAAGCTACACTCTGAAAAAAACTGTCATAAAAAATCTGCCCTTCTCTTTTCGATACATTTATTTACATACAATACTTAATACTCGACAAAAGCGAGTAGTACACACTGTTTAATAAAACCATTATTATGTGATTTATGTATATGGGCCGCCATAATCTAATCGGATTCGAATTATATGTGCAATGATCGATAAACTAATAACAAGAAACCAAACTACTCAAAGCAATACTAAAAGAAACCGCAGAACCAATTGAAAAAAGGAAACCCTTCAAATGTGCTGGTGGGCAGTTCTCCGAGGCACGCGGGCTTCTAGAGGCAAGCTGCATCAAATACTTTTGTACAAATGTGAAAACAAACAAAATTACCACAATTGCCTTTGTATTCGTAATTTTTCATATTTTTTTTAATTTAAAATGTTTTGTATACACATTTTTAGATCGATTACCACATAGTAAGAATGTATATTTTTATAAATGCAATGAACAGGTTTTCAAAGTGTGCAATTTGTTTTTTTTTTGGGGAAGGTCCGTTTTAGGGTGGGCCCTTTTTTGGATGGTGCGAAAAATAATGTTTAATTTTGTTGGGAGGAATTCGCGTGGTGTGGAGAAGAAAAAAAACAACCGTTCGGTACAGCACTCTCCATATATCTTATACGGGATGACCTTTGTCTCGATGCCCATGCCAGACACTCCGCTCTTTAAGGTCTGTCCGATTACAGTCTTTGTGAGACAATCGGTTATGTTCTCTTTGGTGGGAACATATCCGATCTCTCTATTCGGACCCATTGTGCTCCTCAGATCTTGTTAAGATCTTATAATATAAAATATGTGTACTACATACCTTTTTGTGGTTGCTACCACTACTTTAGATCTTGTGATTTGCTGGTAAGCTCTTGAATTAGCCTAATCACAGCCGACGAGTTCACTCCAGAGTATTGGCTTGGATTGCTCCTGGCCGCTTTTAATTGATGTACCTTATGCTAGGGCGTCTGGGTGTGATAGCCTATTGGCCATCGTTGATTGTAGCCTCTGTTGTGGATGATTCCACAAATCCTTTGACCCCTGGTTTTTGGTGTTAAGCTACCTGGATCCTCCAAACCGCACCACATCCGAGGTGCTCACTACACAGCTTTGGCTTGGATTGCTCCTGGCCGCTGTGCAGTGATGTATAAATGTATTATACAACTTCTGGATGTTGTACCCCGCTAGGCCCATCTACGGTTGGAGGTCTGGCTTTCCTCTTGACGAGGATAGCCGAAACTTTTGTAGCCTGGTAGAAGAGGAGATTGACTCCGTCCATCAGGGGGCCCGAGTAAGTGCTTAGTAAGTGTATAAGGAAAAAGTGATAGATTGGTAGAGTGAGTGTGTGATATAATGATACAGTAAAGAAAGAAAGACTGGATTAGGAATGGAGTAATGAATTGAGAGATTTATAGTATAATATAATGATAAAGAGATTAAGTTACACAGCGATGGCTTCATGGAGAGTAATAGATGTATAGAGTGTCACTGAACTGATAGAGTGAAGGAGGGATGAAGCGATAGACTTATAAATAAGTAGAGATTTAAAGAGAAATATATTGATCAAGTGCGATAAAGTAATATAGTGAAAGAAAGTGAATTAGGTATGGGGTGATGAATTGATAGATTTATAGAGGAATAAATTAATAGAAACAATGATGGGTGAAAACCTTAAATTTGTCTATTAAGATCAATATGCTGTTTTGATTAACGAAGATTACGATATAAAATTTAACTGATATATAAAAGTATGTATTTTATATTATAATTTACTACTTTGACCTTGAAGATCTTAAAGATTCTGAGTATTGCAATAGTATTTGCAGCAACTCGAGTTTTGGTCGCACGCGTTCTCCATGTAGATGCATTCATTCCGAATATTGGAAACTCTGCGACTAGTCGATAGGTGCGGTAAATACGATTTTTCAGCGTTGATCAGCATAAAATTTAAGTTGATACTGGCAAAAGCAATAACGTCGTGCCGCTCTATGGACACGTGGAATTTACTTTACTAGCTGCAGTCGCACCGTTTGGGTGCTACATAACCTAAGATATATATATATATATATATATTTTATATGTTAGTGGAAATATTTCGATAACTTTGAAACCGCTCGGGTTATCATTATGGAACTTGTACTTAAATTCACGAATATACTGGAGAAACAGGGAATCTTCAGTTAGACAGTACAGCTAAACAACATAAACACCAAAATCAGAGCGTAAGAATTTTCCAAGTGATCCGAATGGGCAAAGTGTCCGTTAAAACGGAGAGCTTGAGGATACTTAAATGGATTCTCCCAGGTTTTTTTTTGTCGCTATATGTACAGAAGAAACGAAGTCAATCTGATTGTGAGATACAAAAATCTGTGGAATTACATATTGATTTGGCTTTTGGAAAGCTTGACCCACCATAGATGAAATAAACCGGTAGCAGAGCTATATTCAAAGAACGGATAATTATCAAATTAGTTAAGAGTTGATAAGTTCCAACGACTCCCACTTGCAATCTCGTAGATTCCTGGATAGCGACCGTTTTTAAGAAACTGGATGCCTAAACGTCCTCCCTATCTCTTCGCATTATCATCATCAAGAGCACCGCTTACTTTCCGGGGATCTCATCTAGTATATTAATAGTATCTTACCGACTGTGTGCAGCAGCACTGACAATATTAGGATTATCAAGTTGTATATCGGACGGGTTGAAATTATTACAACGTTTTTTTGGCACTAGTTCAAGTTACCATCACGGGTCACGGGAATGCATGATAATGCTGATGGAATGTATACAGATTTATCTGTAGTTATTTATTTGTCGGATTGGCCATTAAGCCGAATAAACCATTTGGGTGTGAACTTTTTTTTAACTTTTTTTTCTTATAAATTTATATTGGTTTAAATTACGTTAGTCATACGCATTAGTTAGCATAATAAGAGAACATATTTTTTTAGGTAGTGTCCAAGTAACATTTCATTCTGTACTGAGCATGTGATATTTTAGCATATTGTTTAAAAGGTTGTTTTGCCTATAAGCGACCTTTTAATATATTGGTTAGAGGTCCATTAGAGCTTGTGAAAAAATAAAATTTTAAATTTTTTATTTGATATTTCCCACTGAAACTGCATGTTTGGTTTTATCTATTCTTTATAAATTCCTATAATCAATGTTTTCCTTCCTTTTTTAATTATTTAAAGTAGCCTATGCATGTATTCTAACTCGGGCGCGCGCATGTATCTGTGATGTTTGTGGTTTCCGCTTTAGCCGCCTCGTCCATCTGAGATGTGTAATACAAGCGGCATATGCACTATACAGACTGATTTTAATGTGTATGCGTACTAAAGCAGTACTAGCAAGATACAATAGAAACAATCTGTAAAAGTGCTGCGTAATGAAGTTACAAGTAAAGAAATCACAGAGCACGATTAACTAAACAAATTTTATACTAACTTAAAGTAATATATTATGCATGGTATTGTTATTTTTCCATCGATCACAGTCCGTCTCGAAGAATCAAAGAAACAATGCAGTTCAACGAATTCCATGTCATCTAACGCCATGGTTAAGAGTGTAAAAAATACACAGTTTAACAGATTCCAAAACAAATTATATTTAAAACTATTATTTTTTCTTGCCCCATGCAGCTGGCACGCTCTTCAAAGAGAGAACAGAGACACTATTAAATTTAGACGCAAAAATTCTGCGTATGTTTTATTTTGAATTTTTAGTGGCGGTTTAAGAATGTGCACACTTGGAAATTTAACTATTTAAATTTTTGAAGCATAAATACACAAGAGTATACGATTTTACGATGTGGAAATAATCGCATGTGTAAATGTAGTGTGTTGGAGGAGGGCTGCGGGCCAGGGAGTATGGTGTTGAATGTGGTCGGTTGTGTGGCGCACCCGGTTTAATGTTTTATGCAGTTTCATTAGACATTTTAAGGGAAAATCAACACTTTTGGGGATACGTACAAGATGGAGTCGCGTGGCGTGATGGTGCGGATGAGTTTATTTGCATGAGATTACATTGCATAATATAATATGTATGTCGACATAAGATTATATATTACAAAAACAC
>JAAAKO020044957.1:7183-26827 GCA_010015015.2 Bolitophila cinerea
AATCACTGATTGATAGTTGTCTCTCTTTTTAGGATTTTCCACCATAAAAAAACATTTAAAGGGTAAGAGTGGTTTAATGTTAAATAACTGACCCAAACAAGTAAATTAGTAGCGTAAAAAGAAAAAAAAACTAACAAACACTAAAATATTTTTTACAAGAGAATATAAATTAATACAATCTTAGGCAATGGGTAAAAAACATGGGTTTTCCGTTTTAGAAACTACCTCTCCTTAAACACATTTATCAAAAAAAAAAAAAACATTAAAAAGGGGCGATAACTGTAAGACCCCTCCTTCCCCTTAATACAAATTTATTGCGAGATTTTTTCATAATTTAGGCCAATTCCTTTAAATTGTAATTTTTTTTGTTAAAAAACAGTACAAAATAAATCTAAAAATTTCTTTGCATTATTTTTAATGGCGATGCATAATGTGTAATTTTAAGTGCATATTTTCCTGTTTTTTGAGCATATTTTTCTATTTTAAGCATTTAAAACATATTAATGCATATTTTGGTTTCCCTGTCATTAGTAATGCCATAAAAGCAAGTTCAAAACCTTAATTTCGAATAAGTAAAGCAGGCTTCATTAAAAATAATAAAAAAGACTTTTTATATGACCGGAAACGCACCGCACAGACAGTCAGACACACACACACACTTTTCAAAAGGACCACAAAAGTGTGTGTGTGTTTGTGTGCCTCCAAACGGGCGGCGCCAACTCGGCATTCGATCATTGTGAATCAATACATTTTAATATATTACTGTAACAATGTATGATGCAAAAAAACAACAACAACAACTGAACAACAACTGAAAATAACTGAAATTAACTGAAAATAACCCTTAAACGGTTATTAACCGAAGCAAACATAAAACACGAACCGAGGCCGCACAAAAAATGCCAATTACTTAAATGAAAATGATTTAGAAAAAAACTGCGTGTTTTGTGGTCGATTATCTCTCGCCTGTGCAAATACACAAACACACGCACGCACACAGAAATAAAACACAGAACTCCTCGTCCGCGAGCATAAAAAAGCATAACAAAAGCATAACACCAGTTCCATTCTTCAGATGTGGAACTTTGCGTTTTTTGTTGTTGTTGTTTTTGTTGTTGTTGTTTCATTCGTGTGTGTGTGTGCGTTTTTATTTATGTTGAATGCTTGTGCGTATTTATTTGCTTTGTGTTTTGCGACAAGAGTTATTATACAAGTATATATACGATTATTTACCTTCATGCGTTTATATGTCATGTGTATAAATATATTTTATATATATACTATATATAGATTATTATATATAGAATATAAATACAGCCAACGAAATGCAATGCATTTACTCATTTGAGTGCATATAAAAGTGAATTTGTGCGACCCATGCGCAAAACGACAAAATGGCTGCCAACCGCAGAAATGCACACACACACACATACAAAGGCATGTGCTCTTTATTTACACAACACACTTTATACGGCCAGGTATGAATGACATAAATTGGACTTGGCACATTTATATATGCCTATATATATATATATTATTTGCCTGCACAAAATGCATGCAGGTAAGAGACAGAAGAGGAACTGCACATTTAAACAAAAGGGGAGTTTTGCGGTTGCATTCATTGTAATAGTGCAACGCAAAATGACGAAGATTGCATTTGTCTCTATATCTCGCATTGCATTTGTGTGTGCGTGTGTTTTTTGTATTTATATGTTTTTATGTTTCTTTATGCTTTTATGTGCATGCAATCATATAAATACATATAAATTGTGCATTTACACAAAATAAATGGTCAGCATAAAATATAATAAAATTAACCAAATATACCGTTGTAAAACATATGCTGTGCTAAACACACACACACACACACGAGCGTTTAGAGATAAACTGTATATTTGTGTGTGTGGTAAATGTGGTTCCACTTAATTATAGATTAAATGGAATTGCATTCGCGCAGAACAAAATGAACATGTTTTCCAGGGAAGGATTGTGTGTGTGTGTGTGTGTGTGTGTGTGCCCTTGAAAATGCATAATTCCATTTTTGTGAGATTATTATTAAAAAAAACGTGTTTTTTTATTAAGAATCCACGACATATGCTATGAATCTTCTATCCGAAATGATGGCCGCTTTCGCCCAACACTAAACACTCACCCGTTTCTATGCTGCTACCGCTGCTGATGCATTGGCTAGGGTTAATTTTATACATTATTAGATTATTACACATACATTTATCTAAACACAACATAATAGAAACATATACACCGCAATAATAAGAATAAATATAGATACAATTTAAAAAAAGAGATGACGTGTGTGTGCGGTCCAATTAAATTGAAACAGTTGGATACGGTTTTGTTGCTGCCTTCTCCGGTTTTTTTGGTTGGTTCGTACAAATTAAGAGAAGCGTCTTTTTTTGTGGCGGCTTTCATTAATTATTATTATTGTTATAAATGTTTAATATTTTAACAGCTCGGTGTGAAATTGAGTGAGTCATTATGGAGAGAGGCACGCCGCGGCCGAGCCGACGCCGAGCCGCCGCTGCACCCCGGTGAGAACATCTCATTATGTAATTTGTTGGTGCGAAGTTGGAAGATGCGGATGTTTTTTTGGGAATGTAAACGAAATAATGGACATTTGTGTGCAATGTGCATTTTTACATAACTTTTTTGACTATAAGAGGAAATGACGATGAAGGATTTTAAAAGATATTATTTAAAAAAAAAAGAATTTTATTAGGAAAAAACGGGTTTAAAATGTTTAAGAAATTTTAACAATCATTTAAATATTCAAGATCACATAATGTTACTTTATTAAAGTATAAAATAACAAAATCTAGAAAATTACATTTGATGCTTTTTCTTTATAGTAAAAATCAAGCATATTCATAGAATCCATCTGCAGTTTTGGCGAAAATGATTTATGATGGCAAAATCTTAAGTGACCACAAATACAACTATATAACCCACACTTCTAATAAAATAAACAATTCTATAATATTTATTTTACCATTTTTAATTTTGTCTATCTTCTATAATACTTTTTAGTGAATGCAATAGTTCTATCTATATTTTAGTTGACCAGTACTATAATTATAAAAAAAAAACACCCGCAGACCAAAATCAGCACGTGACGAGTAAATTATTTATATTTTTATTATATTTTCTCTCCCATCATGCGCTTCCTCGAGTGGCAGACAGGGGAAAGCCTACATAATTTATTATTTTTGTTGCCGGTGAAATAAAATAACCAGAGTGGATCAGGAGCAAAATATACTCGCGCGGAATGGAATCTGAAAACGGAATCGATTTGAATATTTGGGCTGACATCAGCCTTCTAAGTATTCTATTACCTCAATAAGCAAGAGTTGTATTTTGTAGAAATGGCTATTCTAGGCTTATATTGCATTCGCCTCCGTTTCGTTAAAACCTTGGCAGGTCTCAAGGTACGCTCAGTATTGTTGCACCATTAATTTGTTAGATGAAAAATTCCTCAGTTAAACTGGTCTGGCTCTGAGCACAGATTCTCATAAGAACCTGAGCGCACTCTCTTATGGACTGCCTGCCAAAGATAGATGAGTAGAAGACCGTTACCAGCAAGAAAACTGATAAAAAACAAAAGCCACCTAGGAAGCAAACCAGATATTTCGCGTAGACTGGTTCAAGTCTAGCAAAGTTAGCAATAAGCGTGACACGAATAAAAACAATTCAGAATGGGAACTCCTGCTTCAATTCAATGAATTAAAAGACAATACAAACGTCTGTCGGATGGAGCGACAGAAACTCGGTGGTAAAGCAGAAGTAAGGACACTCACAGAGAGCACCATGGTAGAACTAAGAAACAATAACATCCAAGCAGGCACTTTCGGAGGGGGAGACATGGGGACATATGTCAGTTCCCCAGGAAATTGTTTGTCAATTAGAAATATTACATAAACCATGTATTTCATTTTTTTATTTATATAAATTTAATTTCTTCGTATATATGTGTATGGGTAATATCAATATATTCAAGTGACGACTGCACCCGATCCGAATTCTGGCTCTGATCCTTACATAATTTATATTTTGTATCTATAGAACTTTAATTAAAAAAAAAAATTTTGCTCTCAAATGAAAATAATTTCCAGGCAACATTCAAGCTGTATCAAGCTAAGGGAAATGAGAATCATTCAGCTAGAAGTGGATAAGAGATGCCCTATTGGCAAAATATTCAGGCGTTGCTGTTGTTCAGGTTGGTTGGCTTAGTAAGGAAGTTGAGCGGTTTGAGGTTTTCTGGATGAAGTTCCTTAAAAACCTGAATCATTTTTTTCTTCAATGGACAGTTTTTTATTCTTGCCAGACAATGCAGTACTGCTTAGAAAAGCGTATGACGGAACACAGATCGATCAATCTACTTACAGAAGTGTGACCAACAAGTTTATTGGATTTGGCAAAATTATATTCCGGGAAAAACACTATACAAAAGAAGATCGACAATTATTGACGATGGAGGTAATATTATTATTATCATTAAACCTAAGAAGCAGTTAGACAGCCCTAACCTGGGTCAGCGACCAGACAAATTCCATATCAATGGGAGCACCATTAGTTTAATTTTTACAATTATTTTTTTTATATTGTACTAGGTTAAATAATAAAAAGATATTTAATTATAGAATTAAACTGTTTTTTTTTGTTTTGCTATT
Organism: Bolitophila cinerea; assembly: GCA_010015015.2. Lineage (NCBI taxonomy): Eukaryota > Metazoa > Arthropoda > Insecta > Diptera > Mycetophilidae > Bolitophila > Bolitophila cinerea. Next base: position 11,869 of record JAAAKO020044957.1, read on the forward strand.
CTGAACCATTGTGTTTTTGTAAATAGAGCCTATTGAATTAAGGCCCTCGATACATGTTTTAACATTTAAATATAAATAACGTCAAGAGTGCTTTCCCAAGTAACACTAAAAATTTGGTTATGCTTTAAAATCAAAAATATGTAATATATATCGATCAAAATGACCAGTACTGATGACTAAGTGATCAGAATAGCTAATTGTCTACATTTATATGGCATAAAAACGTCCTTTTGACCACTAGTTTGCTTTAATGACTATTTAGCTGTGTAGGTGACTATTTAATCATCATATAGGTATTGTAGCCAATTTTATATCTGCCAGCGTCATTTTCATGATTTTTGTCATTTATATTTATATTTATTTCTTCAGTTTTACTTTTTAGAATTAAAAAAGGGCATTTTTTCTTATTTAAAAATTTCCCATTGAATAGATTTACAAATATTGCAACATTTTTATAATTTATTTCAAAATATAATTATACTTTGTAAAATTAAGTTTTTTTGAAGAGCTTTGCATAATTTAAACTTTTTTTAAAAAATAATTAGAAGATATTTTTTCACATGATTTTGTATTAGAGAATCGAAAATCTTTTCAGCATTTTTGATTATTTAATCATATTTTCACATTTTTGATTAATTAGTCAGAATTTAGCTTTATTAGCTATTTAGTTACGATTTACTATTTTTGATTATGTAGTCATTTTTTAGCTTTTCTTGCTATACAGTCACGATTTAATTTGTTTTGACTATTTAGTCATATTTTAGTTTTTTATAGCTATATAGTCACGATTTAATTTGTTTTGACTATTTAGTCATATTTTATCTTTAATAGCTATATAGTTAGGATTTACCATTTTAGATTATCTAGACTTATTTTAGCTTTTATAGCTATATAGTCGCGATTTAGCATTTTTGACTTTATAGTTATATTTTTGTTTTTATAGCTATATAACATATAGTCACGATTTAATATTTTGGACTATTTAGTCATATTCTAGCTATTGTATTTGTCTATTTAATCATATTTTAGCTTATTTTTTTTGATTATTTAGTCATATTTTAGCTTTTATAGCTTTATAGTCACAATTTAGCATTTTTGACTATTTAGTCATATATATGATTAAATAGCTTTTAACGATATTTAGTCACGAGAAATGCTATTTAACAAGTATGAAGTATAGTCACCAATTCCTTCGATAATTTAGTCATGTGTTTATGATTTATTTATTTAAATATTGTTTTTAATCATTATAGCTAAATAGCTATAAAAAACAGATATTTTTTGGTCACTATTTCATCATTATGACCAATGTTTATATAATAATTGTTAGTTGGGTTAAAAATGAAATTTATGTCTTTAAAAAAATAGTTAAATCTTTGTATTAAATTTGCTTTAAAAATATTTTTTATAAATTACTATAAACTCGAAGCGATCATGATTTAAATTGTGTCTCTCACTTTTAACAAAAGATGCCATGGTTCCAAAAAAAAAACTAAAATCGCATAAAGTCCATTTTTGCATTGCTTGAATGTAGTTTAAAAACTACTCAGTTTTAAAACTCGAAATCTGGATCGCACAGATTTTATTTTTATGTTTTTTTTTGCCACATCACATAATGTAATTTTAAAGCACAGATTGAGAGGGAAATTATGGAATCGATCGGTTTTATTTAAGAATATATTAATGTACGATTTAGGTGTGATATTAAACCTAATGTTATTCTTGAAAAACTAATGCTTTAATTTAGGTTTTAATCTGAATTTAGGTGTGCCATTAAGCCATTCTAAATAATTGTCGATCCTTAATATTTATATAAAATTTAAAAACCATTTCAGAATAGCCCTACTCACAATTTAAAATAAGAGGTCATTTTACGATTTGGTAACTAACGCCAACAGTGCATAAATGTCTAGGAGTCTAGCACTAACTAATTATGTCATAAGGCCAGACGACTGGAGTTATAGAAGAAATACATAAAGTTGAATGAACTGCTTGGCTATTTTCACGGTCTTCACTTGCACCATGATCCATAGGGAAGAATGTCCCCAGTGATGGCATAAACCGATCGTAACTCTTTAAAGGAAGTCTGTAAGAGCGATCGGGTCGAATCCAATAGAATTCAGTGACTTTTCTTGCGCTAGTCAAAAGTTTCTCTAGCACGTGTGAGAACAATAAATTAAGGCGTAAGAAATCTCAATTCCACTACTGATAAAACCTCGATAAAATCATGAAAGCTTAAAAGGACATTTAGGGAGGTGGAAAGAGCAAACACTGTTTTTTTACTTCTATTTTTTAATAGGCAAAAAAAACAATTTTAATCGAACAATTTCGAAAAATGTTTTTAAAATAAATTAATAGGAAAGATATAACATTTAATTTTATCAACAAAAATACTAGAAAAAAAACACACTCAAATTAAAAAAAAAAAATATGGTAAAAAAATCTCATTTAAAATAAAATAAAATCAAAAATTCCATAAATCTTCAAAGAATAAATTTTGAATTTGAAGCCAATAAAATTAGGAAAAAAACCTATCTTTTATAAATGGAATTTTTGTAATTAAACATATAATTATTTATAATTAAAAAGGAAAGCCAATTGGCACACACACTATGGGTTCAGTATAGGTTTAATGTAAAAAAGCTCTATAATATTTCTTAAACCAGCAGCTGAAATCTCGAGAAAAACTACAGGCTAAACCGGCTATTATTCCGAATAGAAAATACGTCCGACCCAAAAAAAAACAACCAATTTGTCGTGAGAATCTTCTAATTACATGGATTACACTAAAAATAGAGTATTTTAAGATTATGTCTTTCGTATTTTCTCCAGCGCACAGGAATGCACATTTACATAATTATATGATTTCATTTTATCGTATTTTATGTTATGTATATACATAGAGCAACCAAATACGCGCATCGCTCAACCCCTTTTTTATTATTTTGTTTATGAAAATCATTAAAGAGAAAATATTAATATAGCTCAGCAATCGATAAGCCGGAAAAACTCGGGAAAACACACACAGCGCCCATATTAATGTCTGTGCGCAATTATTCTGTATGCGGCGTATTAATTTCGATGAGAAATATACAAACACACACACACACACACATACAAAGAACGAAACGTTAAACGCTGATTATATATGCATCTTACCTGCGGATGCCGTGTGTCTTACTTATGCTATTAAAATACTATATACATATATGCAAAATATATAATAATATATCGTATAGTGAATATATGCTAAATTTGTATATATTTAAATCCCAAGCAAAGAAACAAATGAGGAATCGTTAGGAAATATATACGATTACACATTCGCCTAATGATATCTTGATTCCTTGAATATAATTGATTCCGCATAGATTCGTGCCCTTTAACCCTCGTCGGCAAATAGATCTTGTGCGTGTGTGTGTGCCAAACTCCCCTATACGGATATGTAAAATTGTAAATCCTATTTAATATGTTTTGTGTGTTTGTATATTACATTTACATTTATAATATATCCTTTTAAACGTATTTAAATAACAAGCCATCGCTCGAGCGCGCGGTGCAGCATTTGAGATCGATAAATAGTCCATCATGTGTAGAATTTAACACAGACTTTAAATATTTAATCTAAAACACGTAACTAATTAAATAGAAGTAACAATCCAATTTTGAAAGGAAATAATAATGTAGTCTATTGTGAAAAGTGTAGATTATTGTTTAAGTATACATTTGAAATGTGACAGTGTATTAAAACACGAGTACACACCATCATCGCTGCGCTGCGCCACCTCGACGGTGGATCCCTTCCTTGTGTGCCCACTATAAATTATTTTGACATGCGACCGTTGCATCGAACGTATATATAACAAAACACCCACTTTCTTTGAGCGTGTGAGTGCAAGAGAGAGAGAGAGAAAACTGCATACAAGCTCCTTCACTTAAATGCCCGCTTAGTACGTACACGCAATCTTAGAAGTGCATGCGGTGCAATTATGGGCAATATAATACTCTATTATGTCAAATACTACATATCGATAATTTATGACTGGGTGTTTTGTTTGTGAGTGTGTGTGTGTGTGTATGTTTATATTGACTGCGGCTGCAATGCATCGGCAGCGCAGCTTGGCGTCACCAGCAGAGAGTGCACTTAAGAACTGCATATGTACTCAAAATGCACTGCAAGCATTATCTCAATATACTTCTAACTATCATATTATTTAAAATAGAAAAAAAAACGTTGTGTACGCTTATCGGAAAAAAGTAAGCTGTGCTACGCGACCGATGATGGGTTTATGGCTTAAGGGTTTGTAAGTGCACGCGAGGTGCCACATGTTTTGGTGTATTTTTTTAAACTCGATATAATCAGATGCATTTGTTTTTTCAATCTCGGCTTGTCAACATAATTAAGAGCTATTTGGCTGCGTCGGATTAATTAAATGTATATGCGCACACGGTTTTATCTATATAAGTAGAGGCGGTTGAATGTTTATTCAAGTTGGTTCCCAAAGTGTTTTTAATGTTTTTTTTTACTGCAACGATTTATTGAGAAATGTTTCCGAATTGAAAAAATATGCAAAAGTAAGCCAAAGCCAACAAACAATAGCGTTACAATTATGATAAGCTTTATTGCTTTATTGAAATATATATTTAATAACGAAAAACCACGTTAATTATATATCGGAAACGAGGGGAATATTACTGCAAGAATATGATATAGTAGTGTGAAATAATATCAATAATATCAATAATATTATTATTAGTATAATTTTTCGGATAAAATACTAATAATATAAATAATAAAATAAATAAAAATATCAAAAATATTGTGAGAATATTAACATAATAGCAAATATTATCATGATACAGAAAATAATAATGATAATAATAATATTATCAAATAATAATAGATAATAATCGGTAATATATACAGAGAACATATTCTTGCGTACTCATTGGTTGATGTTAATTTTGCATATTTGTTAAGCCTGATATGAAGCCATTTTTTCGATGTGGAATAGTAGTTATTACCAAGACCCTTTGAATTCTTAGATTTATCTATTTATTTTATCAGAGACAATTTCAGGACAGAATTAAAAAAGCAATATAAATTGCGTACTGGCCTAAAAATTATGTATCGTCAAAATGAAATAAAAGTGATGAAGTTTTGTTAATTTCAATGTATATCGCTACAAGTGGTGCAAAAATTAAAAATAACAAAATTTCAAAAGTATTTTTGAGTAACGAATAAAATAACGGAAAAAAATATTTCGTGGTGTAAATACATATTATAATAATAATAATATAAAAAAAAATATTAAAAAACAAAGCAAAAAACCGCAGCTGAGATTGAACCCGCGCCGAAATTACAGTTTGTATACATATATAAAATTATAATTAAAATGTAAACCAATTTGTACGCGTAGTAGTAGTAGATTATATTCGCGAGTATTTTTATTGAGATTGAGAATATAAATTGAGAATATAAATATAATTTAAAGTAATACAAAAATTCTTGAGAATATTATAAATATATTGATAATATTAAAAAAATATGGAGAATATTAAAAAATATCGAAAATAATAAAAAATATCGAAAATAATAAAATATATCGAGAATATTAAAAAATATCGAAAATAATAATAAAATATGGTCATATGAAGACAGAAAAATATTATGTATTACGAAATACAATTTTAAATACAATTTTACGTAATGGTATAATCTCGATATGATAAATTAGGAATATATTTAAATGTGTCCGATATACCATAAACGAGTGTTTGTGTAAGTGTAATATGTCGATCACAAACGCCTCGGAGCTCAATTCTCGTTTTCAACGCAATTTAATAAAAAACGGAATTTAATTTATACTTGTATTTAGTTCTGAAAAAACAACAACAAATTATAATATATAATAGAGGGCAGAAGTGTAGTTAGGCACGTTAAAAGTGCCCCTTATTTCCTATGAAGAGCTCCTTGAAACTATTTTTTGCTTGATGCTATAGAAAAATGTTTCTATTTTTATTGCCGTATGTCATGCCATTTTAAACAGGCGTTGTGCTGGTGTAGGAGGGTTGGTGATGGGGTTGATAATGTGGTTGGTGATGGGGTTTGGTAATGGGGTTGTGTGTTTGTATGTGTGTGTCGTGCGGGTGTGTAGCCTGTGCCATGTGAGTGTGTGGAAGCGTGCCCAGTGGCAGTGTGGAATATAAGAGCTTGCCTGGAAGCTTTCCCGCATATAGGAGTGAGTTTTACCCACAACTAAATATACGTAAAAATCGTTTACGTGCGTTTCTGAGCAGTTTCTTTCTTTTATAATTTCAGATTATTTCCCATCGACGCCAGCGTTTTAAGTATGGGCTCTCTGGACACGATATATTTGTTCATTTTATAATTATACGAAGTTCAAACTTGTGGCCAGTTTTACAGGCAATTTAGTTTATTGTTCGTGACGCCTTTGTGGGAGCTCTGCTATAACGATACGATTGTTTCTCAGGAGAGGATTATTTTATATTTTTTTTATTTGAAGGGATTATTTGAAATTAAAGCGGAATTTAAAATTAATTTTGAGTGTAAAAAAAGGTGAATTTAATATTGTATCAGGATTATTTTAAATTCAAACGGAATTTTAAAATTAAAAACATAATTCTAAATTTAAAATTAATCTCGTGTCTACGAAAAACAGAAAGGAATATTTTATCATCAGTATAATAACATTCAATCAAATCTTAAGTGAATTGCATCTATTTTGACCAAGAATAACTTCAAAAATTCATAAAAAATTACAATTTGTTTTGTTCATTATCTAAATTAAATCGATCATCAACAAGACTGAAATAAAGAAGAGGCTGAGACTGAGATAAAAAAGAAAATGATTTTACTGAAGAAATAATTAATATAACATAAATTTACAAAAAAATAATTATGAGGGTTTATGTAATTTCGAAGGCGATTCCATAAACCCTCATAAAACCACAATGCAACATGTACAATTGTGCATTGTACAATGTAAAACATACAATGCAATCTTCGTTTAGAAACGCTCGCAATTGTGCAACTGCACCGGTGAGTGCAGTACACCGCAAAACGATTTCTCTGCGCAGCGCTGCGCTCAAGTGCAGCAGCAGCTGCAGTGAGCTCCTAATCGATTCGAGTGTTTGCGAGCGCGCGCTAATGACTTCGCGCTTGATTTAGAGAGACGTGCGTTCGATCGTCGTCGTCTCCATTTTCCAGGAGTCTCTTTAAAACGACAGCCACAGCAAAGACAGTCCTCCGCGAATGGGAAAAAAAACTTAAAAACATAAAACATAAAGAAATGCAAGCCTAAAATGTATCAAAGACAAAGTATGCCGAAGTGCTCTCTCGCTCGCGGTTTCTTATGTGTGTGTGTCTGTGTGTGCGTAAGACGGCGGTTGTGCCCTGTTTTTCGGTGTGTGTTATATAGTAATACCAAGTAATTTAGACTGATGAGTAGGTACACAGCCGGTCGTTTAGTTATCGAGCGGCTGTGGCGGCTAAACGGCTCGGCCTTAAAGTGAAGGTATATATATTTACTAAATGAACATCATATGTTTGAGCACGCAGCTCATTTAAGGATATAATTATGATAAAGGATTTGATTATCTGAGTGCCTGCGCCCGAGAACGTTGAACATAACGTAACTCGTTAAAAACGGAGGCTTGTCAAACGATGAAAAGTATTAATAATTCGTGACGATTCAGTTTATTTATAGGCGTGCGCTGTGAGTGTGTGTGTATTTCTGTATATTTATATATATTCCTGTACGTGTGTTGAGTCCTGTGCTCCTCTTTTTCGTGTAATTACATCACAAATGAATACACGCCGACAAAAGTAATTAATTACGCTTGGAAATGTGTGCACACACACAGAACACAGAGTGAATTTATGTTTTTTTTGTCATGTTTGCTTGTGCCACTGGAATAAGGCAAGAGGCCGGTGGCAAGCGGCCAGAGGGTGGCTTCGTAAATTAATGAGACCGATGCGCAGTGACGCGATCGCAAAAGGTGCGCTTCAGAGAGTACACGTACGTTTTTTTATTATTATACAATTTTATACTATTCCATCAAATAAACTATAAATAAATAATTTAAAAAATCTCTTTCGGTCCATATAGTAGCATTACGAATCCACAATAAAGCGCAGCTCATAAAGATTCTTCCAATTTCACGCTCGAGCTGAGATAAATTACGTCCGAGCAAATACACAGAGGCGCGCGCACTTCCCTTGTTGTATCCGCCGTTGGCAAACACCCGCACCACAATCGGCTGGGGTGCGGCGGGCGTCCGCCCTCCAGTTCATAGCTTATTGTGTCACTTTAAGCGAATCCCGGACACTCTGCTCTCTGCGTTGGTTTATTTGTCCCCCGCCCCTAGCGTAAACGCGAGCATCACACTAATTCGGATAAATGGTGTGGCAATTATGTGTGTAGGGCTCGCTCCCCTAAAATCACTCGGGATTCATTCATCTGTGTGTATAAAGCATCGCTGTATCACTGTGTGTATAAACTATATATATATATATATATCCATATAACCATATAACATACACCTCAGGGTGGTTTATTGGCTGCAACGAAAGGAAATCCGTGATTTATGTCTATGTGCTAGTCTATACGCTTGCCAGCGATTGACTTATTTCCAGTGATTCTTTTCTATTTATGTGTTTACGCGCCCGCCGTGCTCCGCCGTGCTCCGGTGCGTTCTGTGTGGATGGCAATTGATGGCCACACCGATAAATAATAATTACACACTGTGAAAAGCTGTAATTCTACAAGAAATGCGAGCTACCTCAAGAAAAAGGTGGGAAGTATCGAAAATTCTCCATTTATTGGCAGTCTATCGTTTGCATTGGTGTCAGCGGTGAAACCGTGATTTTTTATAGCACATTGATTTGCGCACTTAACCGCACTTAAATTTCGGGTCTGTGATTTCATTTATTAAATTTCAGTTATTTTGTGAAATTTCTGGAAAATATTATTATTTTTCCGGTGCGGCGTTTTGGCAGCTGGTGTTTCTGAAAACAATAACCTAATAATTGGGCTAAACATGCGATTCTATGCGGGCGTTATGGTTATTGGAAAAGTTTTAATGTTTTTTCGAGTGAATGTATTTTTTAAACCCTAGAATCTAGAAACGACACGAAAAAAATTATTAGTTTTTCAATTTTCCTATGCATTATAGATTTTTCCAATAGATTTATTATTTTTTTTTAAAAAAATATAAAAAATGTGAAAAAAATGCTTTGTTTACATTTTTTATTCTTTAAACCACAATATTCAATTTGTATTCATTCAGGTTAATAAACATATATTTTAATCCTTTCTTTAAACTGAAATAACATGCTTCGTTAAATATTTCTATCGGCGGTGGCTATTTAAAAAGATATTTATCCATAACCTGCAGGCTAAATAGTAACATTCCTTCATTTTTGCACAAAACTATTAATTTCCATTTCCACTTGAACATTTCTTCTTAAAAATCAACATTACCACACTAACAAAAAAACAAATCACCACTTATGGAAAGCACAAACATTTTGTCCTGAAACTCAATATAGCCTCATTTAAAGAAACGGGACCAATTGCGCTGTTTTGACAGGGCGCAGAGGCGTTACAATCAACAAACACACGACCACACCAGTAAATAATGTATTTATAGAATACGAGAAAACACCGAAATAGGGGAGGTGTTAACGTTCACGCGAGCGAAGCGTCTAAGGGTTGCCTGTTTTTGCGCGCATGGCAAAGCGCACGCACCCTCCCCCAAAAACATAAGTTTCTTGAGGTTTTAAATTTTGTTTTTCGTTTTATTTTGATTATGTCATATATAGCCTAACTTTCTCGGGTAAAAAAGGTTGTTTTTGCTGGTGATTTACTAAAATCAATCGGAGACCAATTAAAAGGATAAAATTAAGCTCTGAAGATTAAGTTCTTTTAAGTGTCTTCATTATTATCTCATCCACCATATTAAGGACCATTTTATAGTGCGATATAGAGAAAGATAATTTCAAATAAACCAATTTATCAAAACATTCGATGTTATTTCTATATAAAACATTCGATGTTATTTCTATAAAATATTCGAAGTCATTTCTATAGAACATTCTATGTTATTTCTATAGAACATTCGATGTCTTTTTCTATAAAACATTCGCTGTTATTTGTATAGAGCATTCCATGTTATTTCTATAGAAATTTGATGTTATTTCTGTATAGAAAATTCGATGTTGTTTCTATAAATCATTTGATGAAACATTTATGTTATTTCTATAGAACATTCAATGTTATTTCTATAGAATATTTGATGTTATTTCTATAGAACAGTCGATGTTATTTCTATAGAACTTTCAATGTTATTTTTATAGAACATTCGATGTTATTTCTATATAACATTCAATGTTATTTCTATAAAATATTCGATGTTTTTTCTATAGAACATTCGATGTTTTTTTCTATAGAACATTCGATGTTATTTCTATAAAACATTCGATGTTATTTCTAAAGAACATTTGGTGATATTTCTATAGAACATTTGATTTTATTTCTATAGTACATTCCAAGTTTTTCTATAGAACATTCGATGTTCTTTCTAAATAAAATATTCGATGTTATTTCAATAGAACATTCGATAGTATTTCTTTAGAAAATTCGATGTTATTTCTATATAAATCATTCGATGTTATTTCTATAAAACATTCGCTGCCATTTCTATAGAACATACGATTTTATTTCTATAAAACATTCGATGTTATTTCAATATATATAACATTCGATGTTATTTCTATAGAAAATTCGATGTTATTTCTATTTAGAACATTATCGTTTTAAATTTTGTCTATGATGACAAAAGGCCCACAAACATTACGCCCATGAGATGATTTTAATTTATTCTGAAAAAGCATTGAGAGACCTTGTTCAAAAATCCACGTTAATTTGTCATTTTTTCAATCAAATTTTTGTTATCTATTTTTTTATGATATTCTCAATTTAAAAAAGGTTTAATGAAATTTAAAAATTGGTAAAACGTAAATATTTTTTTATAGTAACCCATTTTAAAATTATATTTAGATATATACTGGAAAAACAAAGTAAATTATGAGTTTCTCGAAAATAAACTTAAAGAATAAGAATAAGAAATTTTGAATAAGAGTGAGTTATTTTAAAAGACTTGGTAATATTGAAATGTAAATATGTTTACCCATGTTCAATCTCAAAATTGTATACAATTTTACCTCGATATTTTTAGAAGATTTTAAAATAATTAAATGGTAACATTTTAAAGAAGTGAATATATATATTTTTTAATGGTATAATTTTTTGAATGATAAAATGTAATCTCCAAAATTTCTAGATATAAGATATTCTAGAAATCTTGAGACTCTCGATTCCTAAGATATAATCCAAATTATCAAAAAATACCTAAAAACGCGAGTAAAATATATTTTATTTATTATAAAAATAAAAAAACCCAAAAATATCGATAAATAAAAAAATCTGTTGTAAAAAATATATCAAAATATTTTAGTGTCCTTAATCTTTAAATTTTATAGAAATTACTTTTTTCTTGATTTTTGGGAAGTTTTTTTAATTTATAATCTCAAAAATATCTCGATATTAGTTTTGGTTTCCATAATTTCAAAAAAAAAATTTAAAAAAAACATTTTTTTTTGAATTTTGGAACATTTATTTTATTGTAAATTCAATTATTAGTTTTTATTTTTAATTTAATCTAAAAATATCAATTTACAAACAGTAAAATAAAATGCATTTTTGCTTGAATTTAAATATTGGTTAATTGGTCAAACAAACAAAACTAAATTTGAAAATTGGTAAACCAATTAAATAAGAAATACTATTAAATAAACTGGTAAAACAAATAAATTTAAAAAAAAGAGATTTTAAAAAAATATGCAAATGGGTTTAGCATTTTTTTTTAATTGAATTGCAATTTTAAATATGAGTTATTTGGGAAGTATAGTGAAAAATTAAGAATTATATATATTCTTCAATAGCAAAATTTGCTATTAATTAAAATGTATTTGTATTTAATAAAAATTAATCGAAATCTGAATTTTTTCACAGTTTTTTTAACTATTGAAATTTCAACATTCTACAGAAATGAAAAAACTAAAAACTGTAATTTTAAATATAAATGTGTAAAATATTTATCAAAAAATCTCCTAAGTTCCGAGAAATAAAATAACATATATTTGAAAATCCAATAATTCTTGAATTTTGAGTTTTTAATTGAAAATTTTATATTTTTTTAAATTTTAGATTGATTTTCTAATTTATTGTCGAATTATATACATTTTTTAATTGGTCTTCCATAACTTTTGCTTAAATTATCTAGAAAATCGTTAGTAAACCGTATTTAAAGATTCTACAAAAAGGGTAGTCTATAAATTGACTAACGATTTCCTAGAACATTTAAAATTGAATCTACTAATGATTTTCTAGAAAGATTTGTAACTATTTTCTAGCAAATTTAGTCAAAAGTGCATTTGGCAAAATTGTATCCTTTTAATCAAACTTTCCTCTTTCTTGGCTTTAATTTTGGTATTTATTTAAAATAATGACGTTGTTTTTTTAATAAGTGCATCTTTAGACTTTACCCACAAACTGGACGGCATGAGATCAGTTGTACTTAAGAAATCTTTGCTCGAAAAGTCGATATTTAAAAAAAAATATCTCGGAAAATAATTGTCTTTTTTCGGTTTATCGAATTATAAAATCTCTTGTAATTTAACAACAATTGAAATTGTTGAATATGTATGTTGATAACACGGTTCCAATTAGATGGCTACATGCTGTACCTGTCTTCTAGAGACTTCCAATAATCATCTGTTCTCGATCTGATTTTGGTATCTAAGAAAGTGTTTTTTTTCAGATAGTGGTTTTGGATAACGGTCAGCTCCATTTAGAGGATTATTAATTAGGGTCAAAAAAAATAAATATTTAAAGAAGTGGTTCACAATATGAGTATATTGAATTACATATTGGAGTAAAATCTTTAGGGTTTTATTATGAAAAACTGCAGCACCTCAACTTTACAAACAAAATGGTTTGTCAAAGTAGGTCATTTAAAAAGTGTCATTAATGATGCTTTAAAATTTCAATGGATCACATGAAAACGAAATTTAATTTTTTCTCCCGACACAAACTGGAAGTTTTACTTTTGCATTTAGCGCACAGAAAAGAAAATATTTCCGCATCATGATCCAAAAAAAAACCGCAAAGAAAAAACGTCTTTTATCCAAATCATTTGTTAACTAATTATTTTCAATTCTATAGATGCAAATTTCAATAAAAAAGCGGTTTTCGGGTACTCTTATGCAAACAGTATTCAGATTCTTAAATAAGACCATATTGAGTGACGGATTATCAAAACAAATGGCTTATTGTTCGTACTTTAAATTATTCATTTGCAAAAGTACACAAGCTAAAAGAAAATTAATAAAATAATTGTATATTATTTCGGTTGCATCGCTAAATGCAATTATACTTTTGCATATGTGTTAATTCGAATGCGTCCGGCATGCAAATGTTAATAACATCGCTCCATCGCTCCATCGCTCCACTGTGTATTGTGTATATTATATAAATACAATAATGTATGTATTTAAATATAAAATTCAACGCGGTTCGATCGGGTTTGCAATTAAGCATATGTGCGTATCATCATTCATCGAAGCGAACTCTCGGGAAAGTGCATTGCGCTGCAACTGCATTGCATTGTTCAAGAAGAGAAGTGTGTGTGTGTGTGTGTGTGTGTGTGTGTATGTGTGCGAGTACATCATTATTAAACGGTGAAACACGCAGTCGATATTGCACTTTGTTTTGTGCTGTCTCTTAATTTTGATCCCTCGCAAGACCAGAAAAACTGTGTGGTCGAGCATATGGCCAACTGACAAAACATGCGAGAGCATAATAACGTGATATAAACATAGATAAAAGCGGGTCCAATTAAAAAATTATTTAAATAATATATATTTACATTTTTTTACGAAAGCAGAGTGCTAATGGGCTGAATGGACAGCATCTGTGCGAGAATGCATGTTGATTAAACGTTTTAAGGCGTTTCGGCCACACGTTGCATATTAAAAACTGACACACGAGGCGCTTCAACGTCAGGCATTCTGTATGGTTTTTTTTTAATATGGATCCAAAGATATTTTAATTTAGATGTACTGAGACAAATATTATTATGGCGAAAAAATTGCTTCGTTTTTTTGGGATTTTTTTCTATTATGTTAAAAAAATATTATAGGTTTTAGTAATATTTTATTGAATAACAGCATTATTTTATTTTTTTCCGAAATTATAATTTTTTGGTCTAAGGGGATTTGGGATGTTTAAGGGTATAAAAATCGTAAACGGAATAAATTATAGGATTTTTTTTTAATTAATCATTGATTTATTAATATTGCCATATAAATAATTTTTCAAAAATACTTAAAATCCTACTAAACGGATAATGGACATTTAATCACCATTAAAATATGTACACAGTTATCAGAGAGAAGCCTTTTTGCCATTCTTTATAATGGTGTAACCAATTATTTTATTTTATTAATTATTTATTGTAATTTCTACCGAGAAACTTGGAAAGAGAAGTTCGTCGGTTCATCTTTGCTAGGTTATTAAAGTACTGTTTTATCTTATAGTTCTTTTTCTTGTCGACCGTTCTTTGAAATCAAACCGGTCTTTCTAACCGGACCGATCTTTTTAACCTGAAATCAGTTAGTCGATTTGGACCGGTCTTTTATTCTTGAGAAGAAAATTAAAGACCAGTTAACCGGTTAACCGTATTTTTTGGCACTAGTTATCATGCAGATGGACGTCGTCGCACAGTGACTTAAATCGTAGTTTCTGCGGTCTAAATTCTGTAACTTTACCTGATACAGATACATTTTTGAATCTTTAAATAAAAATTCAAATAA
>JAAAKO020044958.1:0-11723 GCA_010015015.2 Bolitophila cinerea
TATATTATATTCATTGTTGTTTTTATTTTTTTCATTTTAGTTTTTTTTTAATAAAATATAAATTCTAATCATATTTTTTTTTTAAATTTAGTATTAAAATCAAATTTGGCAAATTCCATATTCCACATTTCATGTGCAGCGCCACCTGTGAACTAACACGCTCAAACATCACAATAGTACTCATGCTGACATTTCAAGGTGCCCATGCGATTGTCTTATATATAATTATATATAATTAATCCGAAAGTATTTCTCTGTTTTACCATTTTTGGAGGAGTTAAATATTGTTTAATCAATTTTTTTTAATAAAAAGTAAACTAAAATAAAATATGAACTGGATTTTATAACACACCTTATTCAACACGAGCAACAATTGGTCTCTTTACGTGCTCGCTAAGAGAAATATTAGCTCAATTAAAATGCTCGCAAATCTTTCCTAACCGCCTTATTTACGACTAAAAGTAGCGGCATGAAATAGACCCCATAACACTTTCAGTACAGAACAACAATTACATGTTTTAGACAGCCGCAGCAATTGTTCTTTTTTTTTTTTTTTAATAAAAACACAAATCAAAGTATAGAGAAAAGAAATGATGGGAGATTTTTATTCTTCATATAAGTGCCCTATTTCATTATGCTCAAAAAATTATGCGTTCTCTTTGAGCATAATTAAATAATTTCTCTAGTGTAAAAAAAATGTGGATGTAACGAAAAACAGTTTTACGTTTATAAGTATATATAATTTATATAATATTATTATGTCCATATGTCTTATATTATTTTGAATATTCTCGATATTTTCATAATATTCTCTCATTTTACATAGAATATTTTATTACATTCTAAATATTTTTAAAATATTTCGAATATATTAATTATATTACATAGTATATTACGGATATTACAGATATTATCGCACACTAAGAATACTCGGAAATATAATCTATATACTGGTTGTCAGAATATTTATAAAGGCAATTGAGGCAAGTGAACTTGCGTAATCTGGTGTTTAAATTAAAAGTATATATGTAATATTTCTTAAATTTGTATAATATATTGCGAATTTTGAAATATTTAGCGAATATCGGTAATATATCACGATAATTTTGTAATATATTGAAATTTTCTATAATATTTGTAATATTTTATAATATTTTGTATAGACTTTGCGTATCTGATTGGTTCTTTACATTAGTGTTTAAGATTACGTGGTCTTATTGACGCTTCTCTTTGACGTTTGTTTTATTTTGATATTTTTTGACAGTATGAGATGACCATTGCAGTGGAAGTCTGCATGCAAGATTCGAATCGAGTGAGATTTCTAACGTTCATAATTTCTTGTTCGCACCGAATATGGTTACTGAAAAACAAAACTTTACTGTTGCACTCTTTGAGTCGAGCAACGAAAACGCCAAACGTAATTAGCTGTAATAGTACGTAATATTACGTAATATAAAATAATATTACGTAAAATTACAAAATATTACGTAATTTAGGAAATATTTTAAATTATATGTAATATTTGGTACTATTTTTCAAATATTTGTGATTTAGGCTGACCAAATATACAAAATTAGCACCAACCAATGAGTACGCGAGAATATACTTTATGTATATTACCGATATTATTAAATATTATTTTTTATTATTATTATTGTCATTTATATTTTTATCTGTATTATAAAAATATATGCTATATATTTTTAATATTCTCAATAATATTGAATTTATATTATTATTATTAGTGATGACAAATTCTTGATATTAATAATATTATCGATATTATTGATAATATTTCACACGGGTTTCTCGATGTGAAATGCACCTCGACTTATTAACGCAACTTGAAGGTAACTGATATAGTACTACTAAAATTCGTATAATCGTCTTATAATAATAATACTTGGAAATGTATTACTTTTACAGCACTGCTCTGTCTGTTCGCTAATGTGTGCGAGAGTGCGATACTGTCAGAAAACACGAACACTGTGCCTGTGTGTTCACTCTCTTGCTCCGTCACGCTTGCACAAATTGATATATATATATATATATATATATAAATATATAAGATTCAATGCACCATCCGTACGATCCACCATCAACGAGCGCCGCCGCCGCTCCGAAACCGAACGATGCGGCGGCGTCGTTGTCGTCCATTGTGCGCCTCGTGCCGCGTGGAGATACCGTACGTACACAATCATTTCCCTCTGTAATCTCTGTACTGTCTACTAGAGTTTGAGAATGTGAATGTGTGTGTGTGTGTGTGTAGAAGAGAAGACCTAAATACCTTCGATAAAAACGAACGCACACACTCAGACGGATGGATATGCCGGTGTATTATGAGTAATGGTGGTGCGGTCTCAATAAAATAATCTATTCTCAATATGGTTAGCATACAGCGCATTCGATTCTCGATTGTCGTTTCGCGATTCTCATTTCTCGAATCTCGATCGGTGCGCGCTCCATTGCCGAAAACTTTTTATCATCAAAAACTTATAATCACAAATCTGACATATAGAGCGCGTTACACGCTAAGCTATCCTAATTTCGGCGGCATGAAATAGACCCCAAAACATTTTCAGTACACAACAACAATCATCTTCTTTTTAAACACAAAAACAAAGCGAAGAAGAGAGAAAAGAGATTTTGGGAGATTTTTTCAAGGTATAGTTTGCCTGTCACCGTTTTTTTTAACATACTTGTAAGGGCATATTTTGGCATATTTCATTTCATTATATATATTACAAGGTACCATGTAATTAATTAAATAATTATTAAATTAAAGTACGACTTGATTTGTAATATTATATTTTAAGGGCATATTTTGCTATTTTAAGAGCATAATATCTAGTTTTCTGTGTTCTTTTTTTTTTTTGGTTTTGCAGTCATATTTCAAGTGCCTGAAACAGTTTTTGGTTGCCTTGGTAACGATAGATTAATGGTTAGGTTGTAATGGACAAGACACAGAGGTCAATCAAAATGGCCGCCGACGAACAATATTTCGGTTAAATCAACATTATAAATGCCATGGAACTGTGGCGGTCTGGTGAACTCATCTCAAGAGACTTAATTTTACGGTAATGGTGCATTATCGTCACCGTGTATTTGTTGTTTTTTTTATATATTGAGACCTAATGTCAAGAAATTGAGAGTTATTCTCATGAAAAATCCTGAGAATAATGCAGAGGCAGACTATGACCTATTCTCAAGAGACTTAACGTCACAAAATTCCTGACAATAAATCACAGTCTGCCTGTGCATTACTCTCACGATTTTTTCTGTCGTTACATCACTTGAGAATGAGTCACAAGCCAGTTGTTAGGTCACAGACAGTTGTGACTAATCGTCACAATTTTGTTCGTTTCAAAAAAACAGATGGAGTCCTAGCAAGTGCCATTGAAAGTTTATTTTAAAATAAATGACTCTTTGATGGGAGACATTTTTTTTTTGGTATTTCGTAAAAGTAGATTTCGTTAATATTTTTCCCTTGGGAGTCAATGTCCAAAGTAAATACTTTATGCAGTGATATATATTATATACATATATTTCAATATACAATACATTTAAAAGTGAAATTTTGTGAAGACACAAATTGCAGAGAAGGGACAGTATGCATATGCAAAGTGTTAGTGTATGTGTATACGTATAGGGTGTGCGCGCATGCGTAAATTACGGCACACACACACACACACACACACACGCCCGCACATTGCACCTAAATCCCATTCGATGAGCATTTCTAACAACACTATTTTTTCAGAACCCATCCGATTATTTTTTGAGATATTCAATAAGTTTACAAGAATCCTTATTTTAAAGGAAAACAATATTTCTAGACTTTTTTAGTTCTCAAAATTATTTCAGGATTTTTGGATCAAAACCATCCCAACAACCCACGAAAATTATTTCGGGAGAACCTGACCCGTGCAACAGCTTTAAAACAGCATTTCTGACTCGCCAAATGTAGCTTTAGTACAACATTTATAAACTTTGAAACATTATATAAAATCATTAGGCGATGCTTATATAGCAAGTTTCCAAGAAAAGACCCTTATTTGCATATTGGCCAAAGTATACGTCTCTGGTAGACAACAAAACACACACACACAAACAATATCGCAGGGTTGAAACAAGATTTTACATGTACAGTAATTGTACACATTGTGTACACGCACAATGATGACATAACCAGCTGGCAACGTAAGCAAGCGTCATGACAAGTCGTTACCTAGGACTTGGGACCTTTAATGTTACATGAAAGTACAAGAGCAATCCGGTTGATGCAGGTAAAAAGAACACGCACACACATACACACCTTCTGAGCATATGTAAACATAGCAGTGTAAAAGCCACCGTCTCACGACGACCGACGAATGGCGCGACTGCGTTATCAACCAGTTTTTATGGTACTGAGCGATGCGTCAAAATTCCAAGCGTGTGCGGCATTTGAAAAAGGTTGTGCTCAGAGAAATTAGGAATATCAGAACACGTTGGCTGGTATGAGAAAACCAAAATTAAGGGCATATAGAAATACCTGTGTATTTTGATATGTATATATATATATATCAGACATGGGAGTCAATCAAAATCAATCATTCACCCTATTTTTTTAAAACATATCATATTTTTTAAATGATTTTTTATAAATGAACGAAATATTTTATACTCAGAAATTATTTGCAGGGTAATGAATGCCGTTTGGCCGAATAGTCCATTTGGCAGAAAAAGTCGTTTGATCGAAAGGCCATTTGACCTATTAAGCCAATTGGCCGACTTGGTAATTTAACCGAATAAGACATTATAGGTCATTCTTTTCCTAATAAAATCGGCTGTGGCTTTAAATTGTCTATTAAATTTATCATTATTTAAAAACGTCCACACGACACATGCGTCTATTTGTTCATTAGCTTTTTCGGCCAAACGACCTAGCTAAATGAGTTATTCGGCCAAATAAACTTTTGGTTAAACGGTTAATTTGGTTAAAGGAAGCCTATCGTCCAAACGGACCCATTCGGCTAAATGGCCTTTCAGCCAAATGTTATTCGGCCAAACCGACCATTTGCCAATATGGCTTTTGAACAAATAAAGTACATTTGGCGCCTTTGGAAAGTGCCGGACATAAAATTGTCCGAATCTGAGTTTTGACTCTTGTCCCAATTGTCTAATTCTAATTATTCAGCGCAATTTAGCTCAACTCAACTTTAGCCATTTTGAAGGTTAACTTTTACTTTAAAAAAGGCGTGAGAATGTTTCATTATGGATATGGGGTCGAAAAAATCCCGTGTAATGATTATATTATTATTTCAAGACATTTTGTTATTATTAAGAACGTTTTTCTGACATTAATTCACTAGCATGTTTGTTAATTATTTTGAGCAGACCTTAGGTCAGGACATTTTCCTGACGTTTATTTAAAGTTTGCATGTGCATGTGTGTCCCAAAAGAAATTACGTCCAAATAACATTAATTCAATACCGTCATATGAATTATTCTCACAATACCTAATGTCAGGATATTTTTCAAACGCTAATTTACCACTACTAAAAATACCATTACCACATTAAGGGATGTTTTTATTGGTTTTATTACAAATTAAAAAAGACTACGGAAATTCAGAAATTCCAAAGGGAACAGAAACGATTTTGATTATTAAACTTGTTTTTTTTTTATTTTATGAATAGATTCATGGAGATTTAAGTTAAACCGCATAACTCCGCATGCGAATGTTAGTCTCAGTCCAAGTAACAGCGGCTACTCGCATGCGTTTTTTTTTTGTAGTTGTCGCTTGCGAATTATGGCTTGCCGGCCATTTGGATTAATGACATTCCGACAAACGTTTTTCGGTGGCAAAATGGCACTATATTTCAATGGGATAGACTATTCGCAAATACTTTTTACAAAAACAAAAAAAAACTTCGAATTGCCCGTTAGCCTAGTAGTAGTCTAATCTCACAAAACGAGTGACTTTTTTGTGTGTTGTCACATATTGGCCAAATGTCTCATTCGAACAAATGATTTTCGTCTAAATAGAATTGCACCAATTGAAATATGGCAATTTGGACGCTTTTTCTAAAATCAACAAAAAGACGGTGCGAATAACCGTCAATTCTAGTCGTTGCGGCTATTCACACACGCCTTCTTATTGTGTTTTTGTATAGAAAAAACTGCGTTTGAAAAATGGCTAAATGGTCATTTGGCCCAATGACTCAGTCGGACAAATAACTTTCGACTAAATAGGGTAATAATGGCGTGGATATTTGCACGCGCTGTTTACAATAACAAACAGAGGATGCGGCTATTCGAACGTTTGTTTGTTGTTGTTTTGGTCTAGGTGTTATTTTCACTCCCGTAATATGGCGTACAAACATTGTAGTAATACCGGATATCGCAAATAATATTAGTAATATTGAAAATATCTACAATATTTTTTAAATAAATATTGTATTTTGCGAATATTCATAATATTATGGAAATTATTTCGTTTTATTTTAATATTACAGGCAATATTAATAATATCGGAAATATTTTCACAAATACTACGATTTATTTTTTAATTTGAGAATATTAAAATATTAAGTTTTTATTAGAAAAATAAATAATATCAAAAAAAAAAATAGAATATTATATGATATAATGCTTACTTAATGAAATAATTAAAAATGACGGAAAATAACCACGAATTTTAAATGTAATATTGTTTTTTTTTTTGCGTATATCATAAAAAACTTATATCACAAAAAACGGATTAGAACTTTTGAAATTTATAATGTAAATTGTACGATTTTGTATATATTTTTTAAAATTAATGTATATTTATTATTTTAACGGGGCTCAATCTCTTGAAAATATGTTACATTGCTTTTTGATTTATTCATTGTTTTGATTCACTAATATTGTTTAAATTAGTACGAAGAGTTAAGTTAAAGTTAATTAAATAGGCCTTTAATAACACACCGAAATCGTCAGTAACCCCCTCCCTCCACACACGCTTCCTGACGAAAGATATTTGTTTATTTTTTACGTCGTTCTTAGCGGTAGATTATTTAAATGAAGGATAATTTTCTTATAAACAAAACCACGTGCAAAACGTTTGTGTTATCAGCAAACCAGAAAACAAAGACGCAGACAGACAGACACACAAAGCGGCGACCAATGGCAGCGTTGGCGCAGATGACAAGCGGGCTGCTACGACATCACCAATCAAAAAAAAAATGATAATAATACGAATACTTTTTTGTGCCAAGCACGTTTAGTGAGCAAATTTACAAAATGTATTATAAATAAAATAAAATGTCGTCCGACAGCTAGCCATCGCCAAATCACCACAACAACGCGCCACCAGTGAAAAGCCAAATAAACACAAAAAGAGAATCTATTAGTTTTAACTGTATAAAAGCATACCTCTTTAATGCCGCACAAATGCATTCACACTGTCGAAATAGTAATACTTATTTTAATATTAAAAATAAACGCACGAAATATCACACTAAAATATCTCTATATTTTTTTCATGTATTTAAATTCACAAACACAAATCAAATAAAAAAACTTGCGGGGTGACAACGCGACGTTGATATGCGGAGAAGGGGTTTCTTATAACCGTCTAAATTGAAATGCGCGTGCGTCGTACAACTGCTTGAAGCAGTTGACTTAACTCGAATGCGAATGCCTCGAATGATTACGGGTTTTTGCACACACTCACACACACACACTTTTAACAAACTCTCTTACACATACACACAAACACGCATGTAAGGTAAATATACACATCGTAAAACAAACTCTATATATGTTATACCTCTAAACAAACCCAAGACGACGCGCGACGACCCGAAGACGACGTACTCTGACGGGCGCGACGTGTAAGAGACGAACATATGTTAAATTTATATATATATATATATATATATATATATCGCCAGGTAAAATTACCAATTCTAGACACGTGGTCACACAAACGTCTAAACTTGCTTATCGGGCCGCATTTGCAACGTCATAAAACAGACAATGAGACACGGTTAACACAAGTTCGGATATGTTTTTCTTTTGACGTAAATATTGAAAAATTAATACACACGCATTTTAGCAGCATGGTCATATGTTTGTGTGCACGTGGCATATATATATATATATATATATATATGTATGTGGTGCGTCCGTCGCGTCGCGTTTTGTATGCAACTATTTGTTGTTGTTGTATGGCTTGCGAATTATATGGATTATATGAAAATCAAAGTTCCACATCCGCCAGACGTGTCAGCCAGCCGTCTAGCGTTTTTTAATTTTTTAGCCGCCTGCGCCACTATACAATGTGATATAATAAAGTCTCCGTGGACCTAATTACCCAAAAAGATTAATTTTTGTGTATTTGTGAGCTAAAAAAAAGTTTTTTTTGTAAGCAAATAAATATACATATATTCCATTTTAAAACAAGCAAAAACAAGAAAGAAAAAAAAGTTTCTTGTTTTTTCTTTCTTGTATTTGCTTGTTTTAAAACTGCCTAACAAAAAACAATAAAAGTACTTTTCTTGATTTTGCGCATGAGTTAAATTTAATTTGTATATCAAGGTCTATATATTTTATTGGACACAAATGAACCTGATTACGAATCATTTAACTTCTAAAAAAATATTTTAAAAAAAACCGTTATAATATTCATTAAAACAGACAAATAAGGATTGCAAATGTTTATGTTTATATTTGAAATTTTATTTTAAAAAAAAAACAATTTTAGCTTTTAAATTAAAAGGTGTGCCTTATTATACACCATAGATTCCCGAATATTTGATGTATTTTCGAATTATTAAAAATATAACTGAATATTTGAAGTATTTTACAAATAATATCGGTATATTCTCGATATATTTTCTCGAAATATTATGGATATTACATATTATTACAAAATACTACAGAAATAACAAAATATTAGATATATTAAAAAACACACTCACACAAAACACGGTACTAATTTTACCAGAAACCCGGCAATTATGCAGTTTTGTGTTTCTGTATGACTTACAAAAAGAATGCCTTGAAAAAATCGATATGTTATACCGAATTAAATCGAGAAAAGTCGGTATTAATGCACGTTTCTAAACAACACCTTCAATTTTATCGCTGCAAAAAAGGAATCAAGAATAAAGGATTGAGTAAACACGAAAGTTTGCCAAACGGAGTGGATCATTAACCAAAGAAAGCACAATGGGCCCACAAAGCTTAAATCTATGTATCTATAAGCCGCCTGTGTTAAACTTTGTTTCAATACGTCATTCTAGACCATAAGTACCGCGCGAGGTCATATTACAAATATTACAGAAAATAATAGAATATTACAAAATATTACAGAATATTCGCAATATATTACAGATACTACTGATATTCGGAAAATATTACAGATATTACCAGAATTTGTAATATATAATAAAAGATTACAGATATTACGAAATATTACATAAAATCTTAAAATACTAAAATACACGAATGAAAAAGAAAACATTTACTACTTAAGGTTTTTAAAAAATATACACAAAAAAGTAAAAAATACTTTCTTGGTATATATTATTTTAAAAAAAATAATAGAAATCAGCCATAAAAAACATAATTAAAAAATAAATTGAAGCTATCAATAAAATGTCCGTTTTGCAATACTTGGTTAAATTCCCAAGCATGCAAGCCGACAAAAAGAACGCTTTCCAGAAACCATGTCGTACCATGCCAACAGAAACCTTGTCGTACGATTTTGCTCAAACTTTATGCAGAGTGTCTAATGCCTGAACTCCACGACAAACAACGAACCGAGAAAAAAAAACATTTACCAGCATTGTATCTGCATTCCTATTTCTCACTCAGAAATAGTATAGTTGCATTTCGTTTTGGTCTAAAATCACAAACTAATACATGCGCAAAAGCTAGAATCGCTCCAGTTTTTTCAATATAATTGTAAGTCATCAAAAAAGGCTGCGCTCATATTGTTTACATTTACATGTTTTGTATTGTCATTCATGTATTTGTTATTTTGCATCTAAACAAAATAATCTATTCTCTATGTCGAAAAAAAAATTCGTCCGATATTAACAAAAATATATAAAAAAAGAAAATAAGTTTTTTATGAATAAATAAATGTATTTGCAGGTTTAAAAAAATATATTTTTTTGTAAATCCATTTTTTTAAAAGTTTTTTTTCTATCCCAATTGAATTTAAAAATCAGACATTTACGATAAAGACAAATGGGGCTAAGACAAACGAGTGTAAGACAGATGCGGCACATGACAAATTAGGCAAACATTTTAGACATTTGCGGCATTTTTATTTCAGGCACATGACGAATGAGTCGAGGCCATTTGGAAAATGAGGCACATGACAAATTTGGCACGGACAAATGCGGCACATTGTCTTATTTATATTAAAAAGTGCAAGATTTGTCCGGACAAATGTAGCACAATTTAATGTACAACGCGAACGCACCCAAATATATATATATATATATATATATATATATATATTAAATAAAAGTGCCGCATTTGTCCTGCAATACCAACTCTAATATAATCAAAATAACGCCTGTATGTATGCTATATCTATATTGTTAGTTAGTTTTTACAGCAAACATTATATACATCAACCCAAATTTGCATCTTCCAGCGATATTGGTGGTGTATAGATAGTGCAAATCGACTAAATATCATCACAATCTCAAAACCGCACCAATAACCGCTCTAAAAAAACTATTAGGTTAATGAATTTCTTTGTTTTTGCTTGTCTTTTGTATGTTTTTTGCTAGAATTTAGCTTATTTTTGGCTGTGCAAAAAGAAACAATCAAAGTACCATCAAAAAACATGCAAAAAGCTTCAGAAACTAACACGCCGGTCTTTTGTAAGCTTGATTTGGATCCCTGGTTATTCAGGGAATCCAGGAAATGAGCAAGCAGATATTTTGGCTAAGACCGGTAGTAAATTATCTTTCACCGGAATCCGCCGTCGAAATCTTGATCTCACTTAGAGAGTCCTGGCTTAGAGACCTGATGAAAAACGGCCAACTCTCCAACTAACAGGACACTGTAAACTAAATAAGCAAGGTAGGTATTTTCCGAAATCCCGATTAGTAGAATGTGCGGAGAAATTGAATTTTCGGTTCATTTTCTCACCGAATGACATGCACTAAGCCATCTAAGATAGACAGTGTTTAACTCCCAACTGATTACCCATGATGAACTCCAACGCCTCCCTTTTGGGAACATCGCAAACTGCACTAAGAAATCTGGTAGATTCCCGGATTGCGACCGTCTCTGGTGGCTCACGTGCTTTAGAAGTCACTGTGAGACGGCGGTCTACATTCCCCATGATCTTCATTATTTTATTAATTCAAGAAAAGTTTAGCTTACTTGTAAGCTAAGCGATAATATTATTGATTCAATTCTTGTGTCTAATTCTCATGCAGTTAAAGTGTCGCGTGTTCGAGAAAAAATTTGAAAATTTCACAATTCTTTTTAATATACTGTTTACTCACAGCGGGTTTTTAATACTATCTTGGAAAGATGTCCAATCACATTCAATATCAACCGTACAGTGTTTCACGTGACGTTTTGATTCATTAAAACCCAAAATCATTTGTTCCAATCTCTGACAACTTGAATGTGTTAAAAGTATTGTAACGAAAGGTTACACAATATCCTACAAGGCACCATCGATTGGGCGGACTGCTCACTTTCATGGATCGTGGTGA
>JAAAKO020044969.1:0-11723 GCA_010015015.2 Bolitophila cinerea
TCATTTTCCTGCATACATATATATATATATATACATATTAAATGAAAAAGCTTTTCATTGTCCCTTTTTTGTTGTTTTGCTGTTTCTGTTCACTCTGTTGTTGTTGTTGTGTTTGTTGTTGTTGTCATCTCTTAATGGTAATTAAAATGTTTAATTAAAGTGTGACACAGCACGAGCTTTTGCGCCATATATATGCGTATACACATGATCTGTATATATAGCATCACGTTTGTTTTATTTTGTTGTTGTCATTGTGTGCTGAGAAATGTAGTATATATTGTATAGATATAGTGTCACCAAGATCTGTATAATATTCGTTTATGTGCGGGGCACCAAGCTGTGACACACGAAGCTAAAACAAAACTCACACAATTCTTATCCCTTCATTAGAGACACGTGGGTAGCATATTTTTTCTCCTTCTGCTTCTGTTGCTGCCAAAACCACCCCCTCGTATATATACGGTGCTGTTGTACAAATATTTTTATATATATTACTCTTTGTTTAGTTAACGACGAATTCGCTGAATTATACATGAGCTCGGCAAAATAGTATATATTAAAGTGGCGGTGGTGGTGATGATTCTGGAGATGATGATGATGATGATGCTGATGGTGGTTGCGTTTCTCGTATATGAAAAGACAGCGAAGGGTTTGTAAGGGGTCTATAAGCAAAATTCTCAAATCCCGTCTAAACACATAAAATAATAACGGAATAGCAAAAACGCAAAGTTTAATTAATGCTCAAGTGAAAATCACACAAAAATGTAAATACCCGAAATCGGAATCATAGAAAACAAATTCAGTAAAATTAAAATCGGATAATAAAATCGTAATTACATAAATCTCCCAAAAAACACAATAATAATATCGCAAAAGTTTAAATTGCCAAAATATAAATCACCAAAAATCGAAATCCGTAAACATTTAAATCGCTAATTCCAAATAATCAAAATGCAGATAAATATTAACGAAATGCCGAAAATGCAAAGTCTCAAGAATTTAAATAATTAAAATGCAAATCATCAAAAAAATCTCACAAATCTTGAATTCCGCAAAATGAAAATCCTAATAATGAAAATCATTCAAATCAAAATCCCAAAAAAAATGATTTACGTAATTTAACCAAAAAAATTACAATTTTTATGTGATTTCAGCCAAATAACTAAAAAATATTTTTAATATTCAAAATATATTGTCATTTTGACCAATTTTAGAATTTCTTTGCAAATTAATATCTTAGTTTTTGCATTTCCACCAAAAAAGTATCTACTTTTTGGTTTCTTTTTTTTTAGTTTTTAGAAATGGCTATTTTGAGATAATTTTAGGCCTATAATTTATATTTATGTATTTTAATTTGTTTTTAGGAACCTAACCCAACAAAAAAGGGTCAATCCTATAAATGACAATTTTGAAGGACAATAGCCATAAAATTGGCATTTAAAAAAATACCATAAAATTAAAATTTTAACCATAAAATATTTTATTTATTTTTACCATAATAGCTTAAAACAAGATTTTTGAGATTTCAGACATCTTGTTTTGTTAACCACAAGTATTTTCTAGTTTTTTAATTCATTCTAAAAACGTTATAATTAGAAAAGTAGATTTTGGGAATTTAACCATAAAATTTGACATTTGAAGAAAAAATATACCATAAAATTCCAATTTTAACCATAAGATATTTTATTTATTTTACCATAATTACTTAAAACACGATTTTGGGATTTCAGACACCTTTTTTGTGAACCACAAATCATATCTGGTCTTTTAATTCCTTCTAAGAACTTTATAATTAGAAAAGTAGATTTTGGGAATTTAACAATAAAAATTACATTTTGAAAAAAAAATCCAAAAAAAAATTACTTTAAAACTCAAATTTTAACCATAAAATATACACACGATTTTTTTGTTAACCACAAATCTAACCATAAACCAACATAACATTTTTATCCCGAAAAAAAAACACAGAATTTCCACGATAAAAATTATCTGTTTTGTGATTGCGGCATTTTATGGATTCTCAAAAATTGTCAAATTTCTACCATAAAAAGAGAATATAGAAATTGAAAATGAAAAAAAAAATGCTTATATTTGGAATTTCGACAATGATGAAAATTGAAAAATAATCTCTTATTTATAAATATATAATTATAATTTCTGCAAATAATTTAGCCATATTTTAATTCAGGACAAAAACATGGAGTTTCTTGGATTTTAACCATACAAATGTTGATTATTTGAACCATAATCTTTCGAAAAAATAACATTTTAGTGGAATTATATCTGGCGTTGTCGTAAAAAAAATACGACTGGAACAACGTATTCCGCTCTGGTGGGAGCTGAAATGAGCAACGCGTTTTGACGCGGCAACAGCAATCTTTGCAACGCGTTTGTCGGTGCTAACGCGCGAGCGATGCGGCAGAGAGAGAGAGCGGAAATTGTTAGTCACAACCTGCCGCTAACTGAATTCTTATGCCTTGGGCGTATTTCTTATCGGAAAAAGGACAGAATCGCAAGGATGCACTCATTTTTAAAATTAGGTATTTTTTATCCATAAAAAAGGTATTTGTTGTTGTTATTTATTTTGTAGTCACCATAAAATTTTAATTTTTTATTTTTACTATAAAACTTTGGACATTTTTGCAGACGAACGAAAAAGTTTGTGTTCGGTTTCACCAAAAATTGGCATTTTGTCAAATTTTGATAAATATCGTTTTTTTTTTCTTAAATTATTTATCTAACTATAATGTAATCTCCAAAGCTATAGTCTCAATAGCCGATAATTTCAAAAACCTCCAAATAAATAATTATTAAATTGCAGCTGAGTTTCACCCTTTTTTCGATCGCTCGAGAAGTGTACACATTTCATTTTCATTCATTTGCTATTCTTGCTCAAAATAACATCAGGCCAAAATTCAAGTACGCGCAGTTTATGAGACCGTACTAACACACACACACACACACACACTAAACCAGGGGCGGGGAGAGAAGGAGGTGCACGCTTGTCACCCAAGTGCCCACCGCGCCACTTACGGTTAAATCCTCAAAATTATACATTATAGAATAATATATTTTCATTTCTATAATGCGTCAAGAAATTGATATGGCATTTAAAATGTGCTCTATACTTTATATAGGTTATATATATATATATATATATTATAGTCAGGATGTCAATTATGCGTGTTGAATTGTATATATATATATATTATATATTGTATGTCAAGAGAGTGTCCTTTGTGCGCTGGAGTTGCGCAGCACGCATGCGCAAACCGGGTGTGGTGGTGCATTGTGTCCCGGTGCCGGGCTCCGCTGCCTGCGCCCCAAGGGTTTTGAATTATGCACGCGACTTTGTTCTGTAATTATTGCAATAAATGTGCTGTCGTGTATTGTATTGTGCATGCGTTTGTGTGTGTTTGTGTGTGTTGAGTGCAGGTCTTTTTGTATATTGTGCGGTCTTTTTGCGGTTGGTATACATGTTTTTTTGTAGCATTCTAAATTGTAATTTAACGTTTGTATACGTTTTTGAATTGGGGATTTAAAATTTGGAGCTATAAATGAACGATGGAACAGAGACCGGAAACGCGTTGATTCAATATTACCTATTTATTTTTGTAATTTATATGGTTTTAATTTAAAAATTAAAATATGATTACACCAAGTAATTAGTAAATAGGAGATGGAGAACATCTTAAAATCGTCTCACTCAATTTAGTCCAAATTCTAGACTCGATTCATTGCCATTTGTGGTTTGGTATATCATCCAATTTTTCCACTGTTTCCATTTAATTCGGTCTAAATTTGACCCTATTTTTAAAGTAGGAAAAAAATACCCCAATATACCAAGCATTTAGTAACTGGGACATGGAGCATATCTTAAAAACGTCTTGCTCAATTTTGTCAAAATTTTGGATTCGATTTATTGACATTCGTTGTTATGTATATCATCCAATATTTCCACTTTTATTTGGTTTTTTAATCCAAAATTGACCTTAGGAAAATGGAGCTAGGGTTGTTGAAAATGGTTAGCAATGAAAAACCATATATTTTTAATAACATATGCCTGAAACGCACTATTATTCTTAACGATATTTATTTTTCAAAAAGGTTGTTACAAAAATATTATTCCAACTATTCGTAAATGTCAAATGGAACATATCTTAAAAAAGCCTCGCTCAATTTGTTATAATATTATAAATCGATTACATTTCCTTTTTTCAATCGCGATTCTAATTTGGTTTACCAATAAACAACCAGAGGTGGCTCGGTCTCATGCATCGTCTCCTAATCAGATTTTAAACAGAGCATGCTGCAAATATATATATATACATATATTTTTTATGAGAACTTCATCGGGGAACTTCGAATGCACGACACATCTGTTCCAAAAGCAATCGCGCGAAATCCTGCGCTGCCAGAATCTCACACAGGATCTCAGCAGTGCACATTCAAATCGGTCCTCAGTCCAAAATGCGTACGTACGCATGTGACTTTGGCTAATTAATAAAGTCTCCTGCCGAGTCCGTTTTAAAGGAAACACAGAGACGACCGACTTGGCTGCGCATTCACATACACACATACGCGCCACCCTATTGTTTAGGGATCACTTGCGCGCACATTGGCAGTTCAGTTCAATCTCGCGCGAGCGCCATGGGCTGTACGCAGAAAATTCGCATTTATACGAATCATTGAATATATATATATATATATATATAAAATATAAATACACACGCAAATACAATGGATTGTGCATTCAAAACAGATCGAAGATAAAATATATAAATAATGAAGTCATTCTCACAGGCGCTGCGCTGGCGCTGGCTGACTGCTGCTATATAAGAATGCAGCGCGTACACACGGGGATGCCGATGAAGGGTATTTTCGATTTTCCGTTTGCTTTGTGGGAAGCGATTTCAAGGCGCGCTTTGTCTTATATAATTTATATTATATATATATATATATTTTTTTTTTTTAATATAAAAATATATGCATTTCATTTATTTATATAAAAAGAAATATTACATTAACTTTAGCGACTGGTTTTTAAATATTACTTATGCATGTCGTTTGAATTTGCTCACGCGGGGTCAATCACCCGCACATTTTTGTGTTTAAGATCAAAAGCTGATAATCCCTAAAGCATGTAGTCTATAATCTTACAATTGAATTTTTAATTTGTTTTCTTTCTGTAAATGCGTTTTTAGCTAATTTGAGGTTATCGGCTTTTGGAATTATACGATTTTGAGATTGATAGAATTTCAGGTTAAGAGATATTCAAGATTTCTTTTAGTTTATACCGGGCGCTGAGAATTTCGATTATTGAGATTATCGGCTAATTGAGATTAAAGGTAATTAAGATAATCGGCTATTGAGATTATCGGCTAATGAGAATATCATATCAAAGTCTTAAAAAGTGATCAAAAATTATAACAAAATTATACAAACGACTCACCCTTTTTAGATTGCACATCGTCGGACAGCGCTATGCACGTTGGTCCCTCCGGTGTGAGCGGTTGCATCGGAAACGCTGTGGAACCGTTCAGTGGACTCGGATACCAGGCTGGCGCTCGGGGCCAGCATCCCGGCGGCGGACCACTCTGGTGGCCGTTCAGCAAACGCAGCTTGTCATAGACCAGATCACTGACACCGCCGCCACCGCCACTATTGCTGGTCGTGCTGCCTCCCGCACCGGTCGCACTGCCGCTGATGCCGATGCCACCACCAACTCCGACACCACCACCACCGGAACCGCTGCACAAACTGCCCGGTGACGTACTGGGCTGCTGCTGCTGCTCCTTCTGTGCGGCCAGATTTCGAAGCACTCGATTTATTGAAGACACCTGCAAACAAGGGCAAAAAGAAATAAATGAATTATGTACATTAAATGGCGAAAACTATTAGTACGCAATGCTAAAAATTGCTAGAACGTGTGCTGGTCCTTCGAGCCGGATATCATAAGTGTTTGTGCGTGTGGAACAGTAGAAAAATATGTTAAACTTTAGGTTGTTCATTAATCTAGATATTAATATATATTTGAATTTAAAAATAGGCATATATTATTCAACAGCCCAAAGACGCTCCGCTAAAACGTGTGTTGGTCCTTCGAGCCGGACATAATGAGTGTTTGTACCTGAGGACCGGTACGAGAAAATATGAGAAGCTGAAACTGTTTTTAGTTATAAATGTCAATAGTTTTTTATGATTTCGAAATGAGTCCTATATTAATCAACAGCTCAAAAACGGTTTGCTAAAACGTGTGCTGGTCCTTCGAGCCGGATGTGATTAGTGTTTGTAGGTGTGTAAAGGTAGATAAGATGTTAAACTTTAGGTTGTTCAACAGCAGTGTAATCAACAGCTCAAAACGGTCCGCTAGAACGTGTGCTGGTCCTTCGAGCCGGACATAATAAATATTTGTGCGTGTGTATCGGTGGAAAAGATGTTAAACAAAAGTTGTTATAAGTCGAGATAAAAATATATGTATTTCCTTCTTAAAAGAGGTATACGATTATCAACAGCTCAAAAACGGTCCACTAGAGCGAGTGCTGGTCTTTTGAGCCGGATATGATGGACATCGAATTCGCAGCATTCTGCTTATCGCACAAACAACATTTTTGCCACTAGAAACATCGCACCAGAATACTAAAAAACTTAGCGATTTTGTCATTCGCCATTTGAACATTTCGACCCCCTTCCCCCCGACCGATTACCCTGCAAGAAACCAATTCAAAACACCTGCGGAAAATTAAAAAAGCAAAAGGTTTTTTTAAAAAAAGAAAAAAATCGCAAATCAAGCATCTGAAAGACTGCAGGCCTGCTCGGGATCTTTAAATCACTGTGAAAGTATCAATAAAAAGCCGTGCACCCTGCAGTTGTAATCGCACACACCCCGCACCCCGTCCCTCGAGCGTGTGCACATTTTATTGCATTCTCTCCCGGAAAATCTCCAAGTTCGCACACACACACGTAAAACAACAAAAAACGCATTACCCAAACGCAATAGCAGTGGAACCAAAAAAAAAAACAGTTATAAATAAACGACGAAAGCACGTGCCGCCTCGCGGAAGGACCATCATCCTTATATGGGATATATACGGATATTCCACAATACAAATAAACACACGCGGAAACTCGGGACAAAATTGATATAATAATAAAAAAAAAACTCGATCAATTTTCGGTAATTGTCGATCATCTATGGGAACCAACGTGTAGGTCATAATAAATGTATCCTGATTTATCCTGAAACGAAATACATTAAAGTGAATGTGACGCAAAACACATAACATACAATAAAACAACTCAATTGCGATGCGTGATGTGTTGTTATGACCCTCTTTCTATTGATCATTCTATATATATATACATATATATATTTATTTTTTATGTGTTTTTTATGTCGTCGCCATTTTTTGTTTGTGATGTTCCGAAGGATTCAATGTATGTGTATGTGTGAGCGTGTTTTGCATGCGGCTCACATCGCGTAAAACCAGTAACTATGGACGATGTGGAACTGGTGAAGGGGTGCAAAGAAGTCTGCTGCCTCCACACACACACACACACACACACACACACAGAGACAGGCGCACAGATTCGCCTGATTTATAAATATGTGCATAAATATAAATACACATTTGTGTAAACGCGCTTCCGCCAAGAAGCGGTTGTACGTGATGTCCTGGTTCACTCCTAGGAAATAGGTATTGAATGTATATTTATTATACTATATATATATTTATAATATATAAAGAAGATAAACGCAGAAAATCACAGAACTTCGATATATACTTAAATGTATGTGAGTGTGTGTGTGTGTGGCGGATGTGGCTGGCACTCCCTTGCGTTAAGCGAATTGCTGCCCTTGTTATATATGACAGCATTGTCTGTGCTTTTGGGGATGGAATACGACGCCGCCCGCCACCCGCCCGCCACCTCTCCGCGTGTATTCTATGTATGACGATCTTGGAATTCTCCGATAAGCATTTCGGGGGTCCGGGGTTGGTTGCGTTTTGTTTGGTTAGGGAAATGGCGGTAAAGTGCTTGTCGAACTATAGAAATATAGAATTATTGTGGACTCCCAACAAAAATCTCAGCTATACCGAAAAAAAAGAAAAGCGTACCGGTGGGGGGGGGGGGGGGTGGGAAGGGAACGGAAAAAAAAAAAAAAAAAAAAATGAGGGGAAAAAAAAAACAAACAAAAAAAAAACAAAAAAAAAAAAAAAAAAAACTAGGAAAACGTAAAAAATTACAATTTTCAAGTTCAACGTCCTTAATAAAACTTTTTATCCATTTTTTAAGTTTTTATACCAGAAGAAAAAGTAAAACAAACAACTAGCCCGTTAAAAAATCAAAAACTTAATTTTTGAGAACCTCTAAATGTATATTAATAAAAACTTAGACTCTAGGCCAAATATTTACGATTCAATGCAATAATCCCGTACTAATAAATCATCAGCATCATTATAAAATTTCGAGTTTGCAGTGTGCCTATTGTCTGGGCTGAATGTCTCACCTTCCGCATTTTTTCCTGCATCGACTATTCTCGAAAATAAGTCTTAGCTCACTACCGCAAATTATTTATAAATCCTTCTTAAAATCGCGCAAAGTGCTTTATAATAATATCATATTTTAATAACCGCGCGCGCGCGCGTTAATCAAACAGTGCATTTAATATTTGTATAATATGTATTTTACACACACACAATTACACACGATTGAATACAAAATAATTAAATTATTCGATGGCTAATGATTTTGCAATTTTACACAAACACTCGTACACACCAAGAGATCTTAATCTTCTCGTGAGCGCGCGCGCGAATCTGCCGCCCACCGCTCATTCAATGAGAACTTATATATATATGTATATATTTGTATGTGTATGTATGCAATATTCTATTTATAGTATATATACTATAGCACACTTATTTATCTTAGTACTTATCTGTGTACACTAATACACAATTCTGCAATAACAAACAATGTCTCACAAGTAGACAGTAAAAAAGTGTTACATTGAATCAAACATAATTGTGAGCTGCGGCGGCATCGTTAAGCAAACATATACTAGAAATATTATATTATATATAAACATACAATATATATATATACAACATAATATAAAAAGCAAACGCTGACAAAAACGAATCCGTAATGTGTAAATAAAATGTTCTCGCGTGTTTTGCCACTTGTGATTGTTTAATATATCTAAAAATGTACTTTGCACAAAATGCAGGTGCAGCATGCAATTTTACGAACGAATAAATAAAATCCTCGAAATATTATAATATTTACGAAAAGGACATATTTATTTAGGCTAATTGTTTGTAAAAGGCTGTAAAATATATGTCTTTTGGATATTGAAATTCTGTAAATAGATATTGTTATCATCATTTCGTTTAAAATATCACGTACTTGTCCAGAATACCTACAATGATTAACGATTATTTTAAATTCTTAGTTCTAACTTTCAAGGTTTACCTGCGAGAAGGTCGATGAACTGATCCGGAACTGATACACGTGTGTATTTGCTTGGTTTTGTTTTTGAATGTTTTTCTGTTGTTTCGTGTTTTTTTATTTATTAATGATTCTAATATTTATGTATTATGAAATTACTGAAAAAAATATTATTTGATACAATGGTAACCAAAATTATTGATAATTGCCAAGAAAAATATAAGGTATTGCTCTGTAAAAATAATCGTGCACCATATAGTTTAAAAAATTAGAGCTACTTTTGCGTTCATCCATCATTTTTCTTAAAGCTTCGATAAAAAATAATAACTTTTTATACGATGACTGTCTGGCTTGTGGGGCCATCAATGGTTAGAACAGAGAGAAACGAACAAAAAGCCATTTCGAACAATTATTTTAAAGGCAGTACTAAATTATGAAGAAAATGTTTAATATATCTTTTCTTTTTTCTTTCCTTTGACTCTGGCCGGATGTCCATATAAGTATGTCTGGCCCTTTAATTGTGTTAAAAAGTTACAGATCGTTTGTGCGACATGACAAAATATCAAAATAGTTATTTGTCTCTGTTCCAAATCCAACCATTGATAGGCGAGCTTTAAACTGCCAACAAATTAGACTTACGGCCATTTTATTCACGGGTCTCTAAAGAGCCGCCTTAGAGCGGAGATTTTTTCAATGGCAGCAGCAATTCGTTTTATTCATCCGACTCTAACGAGTTAGAACTGTCATTTTAGACCTCGCTCTTAATTAGAGCCAGCTTTGGCTTAGGTAGACTAAAACGACCACCTAAATTGTTTAGAGCCGCGGTATTTTTGGTTTAATGGAATTAATTCGTTCCAAATTTTAAAACGCCCTCTAAATTTCGGCTCTCAGCTAGAGTAAGTCCTAACTCTAAACTGATTTAGAGCCGCTCTTAGCGATTTTAAAACGTCGTGAATAAAACGGCCCTTAGTACTATATTAAATTTTGTTTTTTGAATAAGAAGACATATTTTAAACTTGCTATTCTTTTTTATATAAATAGTATATTGTATATTTTGAGATATTTTATTAAAATATTTATTTAAGTAGTATTACATTTAAATATAAGTATATATATATATATATATATGTATGTATATCTTCAGTTTGATCACCAATTGTTAAATTGCATATTAAATAAAAGTTAATGTAATTACGTACAAATTTTGTCAAACAACTTTTGCAATATAATATTTGGACAATCGTGCATTTTTTTATTCAGAGTTTTTGTTGTTTCAGAAACAATAAATCAAAATAAATACATGGCTACATTTTTATTTTGGTAAAATAATGTTACGTAACGATTTTATAATTTTTCAAAATCGCCTTTTTTAATTTTTCTCAGAGATTATATAATTATTTTAATTATATTATATAGTTGTAATTATTGTAATTATACATTAAATACGATGCATTTGACGTGAAGCATATCGTTGTATGAATACCGAAAGTGATGTTTTATTTATTTAATTATTGTTATTTTAACAGATTATATAATTGTCTTTAAATTTATTATTTTTCCATAAATTTTTACAATCATTAGCTTGTTTTTTTTAAACTGGCATCTCCACGTTTCTTATGATACATTTTTTTTTCGTTTTTTACGAAGGCGCCGCAAAAATCAGCAATATCATAAATACATTTTTTTATCCAAAAAAATATGCAATGTATTTTGTCATATTGTCAAATGATTATTACATTTTAAAAAACTTATATCTGCCGTGGTAACCTTACTTTCACCTAAAATTTAAAAAAACTAGATTAGATTAGATTGATGTTGGAATATACGCCTCTTGATAAAGAGACGAACGCACGCAGGTCTCAATTTGGACCCATTGTGCTCTTCCGGATTAAAAAGGAACTATCATACTCAAACCATTTCGATCTTTGCATAAAGCTTGAAATATGTTTAAGTTCGAGCGTAACCAAGTCGTCTGGGTTTAGGATGAAGCATCCTAATGTAGACAACCTTAGTCTCATGAGGCTTGGACATTTACATATAGAATGTTTTACCGTTTCCTCTTACATACCACACTCTCTACAGAGTGCGGAGCTCTTAACTTCAATTTTATGGAGGTGTTTATTAAGACAATAACCCGTAA
The DNA here is from genome assembly GCA_010015015.2 of Bolitophila cinerea. Classification (NCBI taxonomy): domain Eukaryota; kingdom Metazoa; phylum Arthropoda; class Insecta; order Diptera; family Mycetophilidae; genus Bolitophila; species Bolitophila cinerea. Next base: position 11,594 of record JAAAKO020044969.1, read on the forward strand.
GTAGATTGGTCACCGTGCTAATCCTATGTCGACTGCCGTTTAAAATTAATCTCGCTACCTGACGATCTGGGCTTCTGATGAAGTGTTTAGATTGTCGGTATTTTGCAGATTCGTCCCACATACTTACTTG
>JAAAKO020044980.1:0-11722 GCA_010015015.2 Bolitophila cinerea
GCACGACATCAAGACACCGTAGATGAGGTCTAGGGAAAGAAAAGGTCCACCACGCCAGTGCCCCAAATAAACGTAGAAAGGTCAACATCACGACTAGAGTTGAGTTAATTAACGTCACCTAAAGACGAGCCCAATCTGTCATGGGTAACCCTGACAGCTTTTCTAAGGAAAAACCGACAGCATAGCACTCTTGCCTTAGGATCATTCGTTAGTGTACTTAAGCCTCCTCACTGAGGTCAAAGTAGAGTATTTTTGAGAAGGAAACCATAGAGGTGACTATATATATAATATATATACTTAGTTTAATAATGCAAATAAACAAAACAATCATAAAAAAATTGTTAAGAATAATAGTCGATGTTTAAACATAATGGCATAATTGAATTAACAACGATAAAGTTAGGATCGAAATCACCCGCTAAACTAATTGATTTCTGATTTGACATTGGAAATAATTGATTCTAACCCGTTGATGAATGACCACTTCCGCAGCATTCACATAGAGACCGATATTGAGAGTAGCAAAAAGCATAAAATAAAAAATATATATATATATGGATCTATTTGGGGATAAGGCCTAAAAGATATAAAACATAGCTTTTTATTTATTAATATTGGTTTATCGGTTCGCCACTCTGGTGGACCGTTTAGAAAAGAGTATTATAGGGAGAAAAAATAAAAAATAGGGGATCGTTTGGGGAGAAAAGATGTAAAACAAAAAAAAAACAAAATTCAGGCGTTTTTTTAAATGGGTATAATATAAGACGCCTTCCAACGACCTGGAAAGACGCCGGAATGAAAGTGATAAGTTGAAAATGAACTGAAGAGGCTCAGCAAGAGCCTCAGCACATTTCTTTAAAAACAACGGCGAAATCTTGTCAGGACCTGCGGCCCTAATTCACATAATTGCTCAAAAGCGAATTTAAGACATCCCTGTAACCCAAATCAACGGTTTCATAAACTCCAAAAGGTTTATCTGAGTAGTCGAAAGTCGTTAGACCGAATTTCGCTAGGCGAGTGACCCATTAGTTCGAATAACTTATTAGGCCGAATAAGGCTTATAGGCTGAATGGTGTTTTCTATGTGAGATTCCTGGCATAATGCTGGTAGAATTTTAAAAGCCTGATGAGGAACTCTTCTAAAAAAAATGTGATTTCCTATTTAAAAATTGTTATTTCGCTTTTTGGTATATGGCTAGTTGAATTAGGACAAAACTTCGTTTTTTGGCCTTATGGATTATCCGGATTAACCGATCATTCAGCCTAATAGCTCATTCGGCCTTATGACACTCGGCCTAGTGGTTCATTCGGTCTAATGGGTCATTGTGCCTAAGAGATTTCTGCCTAACGGCTTTCGACCCCACAAAGAAGTTTGTTTTTTTGTTACTGCATTATTAAAAATGTTTTTAATTTTTTAATTATAAAAATCTATATATAAATAAATTAAGTAAAATGTCTGTGTGTCTATCTGGGTGGTTGTACAGGCGCCCAGACCTGAGACAAAAATGGATTAAGGATAAAACGCAAAAATGTTTATTTTTGATCTCTGATCAATCTCTGTGGATAGGATAGATCAGAGAGCCAAACTGAAAATTTGTGCGTTGTTAGTTTTTTTAACCTTTCCGCTCGAATTGTGTTTTTTTCAACCCTTAAGCTAATTCAACTTTTTTATAGTAACCCATACAAAATATTAGGGGAATTTATTAAATTAGAGCAGCAATCTTGTAGACTAAATTCAGAGAATTTGAAATAGGAATTTGAAATTCATAGACCCGAAATTAGTCCTAATACTAGCTACAAAATCCGTAAAATTTATAGTATTTGATATAAAAAACTTCAACCTATGTGGTCGAGGGTTAATTATTTGGGAACAAAAATGATTTTTTGTAATATTTATTATTTGTTTTGGGCACCATTTTTTGTGTTTTTTTGATTTGTTACAATTTTTGTCAGTATTTTTTTACTTTTTTAGATAACTATGAACAAAGATATTTATTGCAATATATCGTGAACAAACTGGTGACATCAACGCCATTTTCATCAGTACTCCGTGTCCGTATTACGAAACGTATACTCATTACAGAAGGCTAAAAATGGATTACTAGCTCATCTTACTTCTAGCTGAATAAGTTTAACTTTAACATATATTTAATCATAAAAACATTCATATTCCGTTTTAAATAAATCGTTATTATTTTACTGTTTAACTTTTCCTCGAACTCTTTATAAAAAATGGTGTAAACAAAATCCATATTTCAGAATTGCATGTCTACATACACGAAATTCAATTTTAAATATAACATCATAGAAAAAGTTATTAAAACATTAAAGGTTTCGTAGAATTACACATCAAAATACGAAACACGTAAAATAATTTTGTAATGTCAGAATAACATAAAAGTGTTATAAAATTTTCGACAGAATGGAGGATTATTCTATTTTTATAATAAACAGCAATTTCGACACTTAAAACGTTTGAATGAACAAAGGAAACAAATAAAATATGATTTGTGTGCGTTTGTTAATTTTACTGGCTCTCGCGGGGATACCCATTTATATATAATATATAATGTATACTAAATCTATAATGTTTAATTTTTTTTGCTACACACAATTCCTGCTAAAGAGTTTTTATAAAACTCTTCATCTAGCTGTGTTCTAACTTTCATTTCACGAAAATGTTAAGCTTGGGCGCAGATACTAGAGGACGGACGGACAATGCCCGATTATAAGTCTTTTCATAGTATATTAGCTTAAACAGAATGTTATACTGAGATACCACAACTGGCCATAACACTTTTACTTACCTTTTAACCAGTTGGTAAGATAATTTTGCATTTTTTGGGATCTATAACATATATATTTGTTTTTTATCATACTCTCTCTCTTAACCTTATAAAGGGATATTTATATCTATTGCATTTTTTAATTTAAAATATATTTACTTTCTGAATTTTTATAAATCTATAATATAATAAACCGGAAATGTTTTTTTTTAATAACCAACACTTATTATATATAAATTTTTATAAAATCGCCATAATTAAATAAAGGATTTTTAAAAACTCGAGAAAAATGATTCATATTTGATACAAAAAAAAGATTACACTGTGTCAAAAAATAAATAATACAATCTTTGTAAATATAAGGAAACATTAGGAAGAAAATATGTAATCATTTTTTTTCAGTGTAGATTCTTAAAAATGAATTATTTGAAAAAAACATGTAAAGGCAACTTTCTATAAATTTACTAGGCTATTTTTTGGGAAACATTATTTGTATATGGCTCTAAAACTGAAGTTATAGTAATTTAAATAAATTTATTTATTTTTTAAAAACCATGTATTGTGATTTATTTTAAAACAATTGTTCCTATAATCCCTTCGAACATCTTATATTAGTTTAAGTTTCAATTTTAAAAAATATAGCGCGGTTTGTCTGGGAGGAATCCAGGAAAACCTAAATTCAAAGAGATTACTGTTGCCAACAATACAAAAATGATGTCTTCCGGTATAGTTGACATTTCTATAAATATTTCTGGGAAGACTGAGAAAATATTGATTTATTAGGACCAATTTGTACCCAATCTGGCTGTGAATCCTTTGTCAGTAAGTCAAGATATTCGTTAAGGTCATGAAGTCAAGTTTGACAAGAATGGAGCAAAGATTTGTTTTAATAATGAACTCGTAGCGTTGGTTAAACTTCAAGACAATATGAACATAAAATATCACAATCTACAGAAAATAATAAACTATGGCATCGGCGGTTAGGACACCCTAATTATGCTAAAAATGGATTTGGTAATGGAGTGGATTTTATTAATAAAAATAATAATTCTTTTTGCGAAATTTGTTTAAAATGAAAGCAATGTCGAAAGCCACTCAAACAATTAAAGAACCTACAGGTTCTCGAGTATCTGATATATAGATAGCAAATAAGATACAAAGTCTGAAGAATTGATTTGCACAGGATACCTTGAACAAAGGTTATCGTTTAATCAACATTTGAAACGGTCATCTTTAAAAAGTCGTGATAACTTCAGAACTATGGTAAGAAAGCATGTTAGTTGAATTCCAAAACAACTAAACATAACGGGGATACAGATGGAAATACAAATTTCAATAATTTCTCCAAAGTACAAAATACTGAAGAAAATCCTGAAAATGAAGACAAAAGGATAGACGAATTATTGAAATACGAAGATCGGAAAGTACGAACTTGAAATTACTCAAATGGATGCTGTTACAGCTTTTCGGCAAGGTGATTTAGACGATGAATGGTACAGCCTAAAGAATTTAATAATGGATTACTAGTATGTTTACTAAAAATACTCTATACGGATTGAAGCAGGCTAGTAGACAATAAATAACTAGATGCTGTAATTAGGGCAATTGGTTTTCAACAGTGTTATAAAAAATCTGAAAGAAAAGGTCAAAAATTAATTTTAAAAAAATCAGATGAAAGACATATGAGAAGCCAAATGTTGTGTGGGTCTTAACATAACAAGACCGCAAAAACGGTAAAATATTTTTAGATCGTCTTAACATCGTCTTAACATGGCGGATTGTAAACCTGTGGCAACACCATTTGATTTGAATCAGAAGTTAACTTCGAGTATGTCTCCGAAAAATGAAATTGAAGAACGAGACATATGGTAAATGTGCCACATTTGGAAGCTGTGGATAGTCTTTTTTATCTAAGTCAAGGTACACATCCTGATATTGTTTACGCAGTGAATGCTTTGTTTTTTTTTGTAGGTCTTGAAATATCCGGTTAAGAGCTTGTCCACTTTTTTGACATATTACAAATGGGCTGATCATAATGCGTTAAGTTCAACGGCAATGTAAAGGCAGAATGAGCAGTTGTTTCTCCGTCCAAAAGCGTTGAAGCGATTCCCGAGAATTCCACTGCAATTTTGCCAGGAGTAGGTTTAAAAGAAAGGTTTTCTTGTCCTACCTGGTGCATCGAAAAGAATTATTTTTCCATTATTTGCATTGATCATATATTGGACTTAATTTTATGCAATTTGTTGATCATCTATAAAAATAGTATTTTATTAGCTCTTCTGTAAATTTCCAAGTCATTGAGATTATAATTATTCTCACGCTGAATTTCATTTGAAATGGGAATTGCATCTATAATCCTGTTTGGTGCCATTATTCCACACTGTCTAAGATTTCTTCCATCCATGGATAGACACATGTCCTGTACAAGTAAGTTAACATTTTCTGGTGATAAATCAATTTCCAAATATGTGTTGTCTCTTATTAGAAAAAGGATATCTTCACTTATAACTTGTTTGAACTTTTTACAAAGCTGTTGGATTTGAAACTGCACAAGTGGTCAGCAAAATACAGAAAAGATGTCTGACACGTGCTGGTGACTGCCAGAAAGTTTCACAATTTTGATTTTAAACCATTTTCAAGTAAGCAAAAGATGTCTCGTTACAACATACAACAGCATTTGCATAAAAAAGCACACAGCATTAGATTAACATTAGATGAACTGTGAAGACACAAAATACGCTCCAGTTGATTTCACTTGTCGTTGATTTCTAACATCAGCTCCTTTTTCCCTTTTTGCGGCGTTGAAACATATTTTTCGATGCATTCCAAGTGTAGTAATAAAGAACTTCACAATGAAGTATTGTCTTAGCAAAACAATCATGTCTGCAAAGATCAAAAAAGCTGTTAACGTGTATTTGGTGGCTCCATAAGTTGTTGGTTCAGATTGTCTGCTGAAAAAAATCTTTGTTCAATTTCGAGATGATCGCTGAGATGAAAAACAGTTGGTAATCGTTCGTGGATAGAAAAAGTAAGTATTCTCCATACTGCCTCATTGCTGCTTAAATCTTATATGACAAATAAATCAGTTTCAATACCTGCCTATAAAATATACCGTAATGACCAAAATAAAAAAGAGGTGGAGACGAATCGGTCTATCCAAATCGTCCTGTAGTGCTGAATTTCTATTTGTAGAGGTTATTCTGTCCAACACTAGAGTTCTAATTGGGGCTGTGTACCGTCCACCTAATCTTGGTAAAATGGCAGATATCGACGGAATTCTGTGCGTTGAGATCCAATATGAGATCATTATGGTTATGGGCGACTTTAATCCTAATGTTTTCCGTACAACTGACGAGACAATAATCCAAAAATGTTGTATTGACACGAACTTAAGCTTATATGTTGTAATGGCGATTTACCTACACATTTTGATGTCGCACATAATTCGTTTTCCCTTATAGACTTTTTTTGTTATTGAAAAGGCGTCTGTGAAATATAGTAACCAGTTCTGGTTTCCAGGAATTTTACACCACGCGTTGCGCTTGATATAAGAGTTTATGCATTTAATGAAACAGTCTGGTTCCATGATTTTAAATCCATTGATCTCGAAGTGCTGGAAGCTGACGCCTCTGTACAAATTAACCTCGACTCTCCAGATGCTAACGTACATTCAATAATATCATCTCAAATCTGTTTGTACAGCATGTATCTATGAAATTGGTAAAGAAATCAGCTACTCTAAATCCATGGTTTAACGTTTCAGTGTAAAGTCCATTTTGCTTAGATACTGTGCGTTTAAGGCATGGAGATGCGATAGGACGGATTCTCGCTGGAAAACCTTTTGCTCGTACCGAAACAAAGCAAACAAGGAAATCAGAAGAGCTAAAATATTGTTTGGAAGTAGGCATTTCGGATCTACATCCAGTAAGACTATTTGGAATAAAATCGATGAACTTGGTGTTCTCAAAGATAGTGTTTCTGATTTTGGTGAATTCGGTCCAGATGAATCTAGTACGCACTTTTCGGCGATCCAGTCTTCTGCTCATTCGGATCGTTCTGACCCATGTCTTACCGAGCATCCTGCTGCCTTTAATTTCCGCATAATCTCATCATCCAGCACATTATCATAGAAACATCCGTCTTCCCAACTGTGTCGAAGTTTTCCATAGTCTGTACAATCCCTAAAACCAAAACTCCCATGGGTCTCGGTGGTTTTCGCCCTATTAGTCTGCTTTCTTGTTTATCCAAAGCGTTTGAAATTATGCTAAAAAAACAAATGTTGGAACACATTGCACATACTGATATTCTGCAGCCTTGCCAGTCTGGGTTAAGATTTCGGCATAGTACTACCACAGCAGTTGTCGAGGGTACCGATAGTGTGAGGCACGGAATAGATACTAACAAGGCAACAGTGCTAGCTCTCTTGGATTTTAGCAAGGTTTTCGACTCGATTGACCATAGTTTGATGTGTCTAAAGTATTTATTCATGTGCTCCAGTTATGTATGCGATCTAATCTATTCCTACCTTACTGATCAGAACCAAAAAGTGCTTGTAAATGGGGTATTATCAGGGTTTCTTACACGTCCTAGGATCGCTACTTTTCAGCATGTAAAATAACGATGTAACTAGCTTTCTTCATTATACTACCCCTCACTTGTTTGCAGATGACCTTCAGATTTTTATGACGGCACCCATAAAAAAAACACATTATTATTATTATTATTATTTTATTCATAACTCTTAAATTTAAAATGATTTTTACATTTCTAACATTACCCTTTTACTATATAAAATCCCACACATTTCCCCTTAGTTAATAATATTATATTTTAAGTAATACATACTGTATGTACACTATTCTTAAGTATTACTTTGTATAAGACTTCAAAGTCTTTTGATACCAATAAACGAATTTAATAAAAGTATTTTCCAATTTAAAAATCCTGAACATCATCCAGGTTTTTCCCCCTTTTTCCAGTTAAAACACGGCCTGGTCACTTCCTTTATTGACACATTTACAGTTGTATTTTGTTGATTTTACTGACTAGCAACACTCAACAATAATCTGAGCATCAATCATCATGAACAACAGTGTAGTATAAGGAATAACCCAACTGTTATCATTAACATTAACATTCATTTTAATTTAGGTAATAAAAAATAAACCATCATCTCCTGATTTACGTCTTCTGTACAAAGGATATCCACCATTTCCACATTTGGTTTGTTGAATAAGATTCCGAGGATACTTTTTTGTACACTTTCATGCATGGTGAATATTTGTTAATCGCACCACATGGACCATGTATTATGTTTTTGTAATATCCTTAAATAGCTAAGGGTTCAATTGAGGGTTTGGCAACTCAGCATTTTTTTATGTTAATAGATAAGATTTTTCAAATGGCCTATTATTCTTTCCTCTGGGAAAGCATATTACATACATAATTTGAGAAATGTAGGTTAAACGATGTAGATTTGTATTCTGGACAAACATGTGCGCTCCATTTTAGATATATAAGGGACAAAAAACAAAAAACAGGATCTTCTCCAAAAAATCAGACTCAGCAAATATTAGTATCTCCGTGGCAAGTGATTGATAAATAAATAAAATAAGTTAAACACTGCATACATTATCTCAAAGTGAAATAAAAATAAATTATTTTCATATTTTTGCACAAAAAAAAATTGAATCAAAAATCGCACAGCGAATCGTCGATGAGTAATTGCGGTTGGGTGATTCTGAATGCACCCATCCAAATAAATGACATGTTTATTAGTGCACACTCGTTGAATACTGACGAGTTTTCTATAAATGTCGACGAGTGCGTGTGCTCGGCCACGGTGCACCGTTCATATTTAAATATAGCACATAAATATATTGTTTAAATTGCACTACAAACGCGACAACAACAACTGTCGAGTGATATCATCGCAGTTATTCTGAATATCAATGAAAAAGTATGCTCGACACTCTTCTCTCTGTTGCATATATTGCATTGGTCACATTTATTATAATATCACATTTGAACGGTTTCGAGTTTTTGAATCATTACATCATCATCGAATGCTGTTGCTGCTGGCTCGGTATGTTCTATATATAAAAGCTATATAATATTGTTTTTATTGAATATATATATATATATATTTATAATACATATCAATGAAGTTTAAAATCGCGACCCATTAATTGCACACACACAGCATCCATAGAGATATTGGTAGATTGTAGAATATATAGATAAATGTCTGTTCGCAGTTCTCGTTTCGATATATATATATATATGCTTCCTGTCAGCCACAGCAATTAATGTCGCAAGCCAGACAAAGTCAAAGTCATTGAATTCTGTTTATGATTATAATCTATACAATACATGCCTATATGTTCTCTCTATTCAGCGGGCACAATCTTCTTTCAATTATCTTGCGATAATTTCAAGGTAATGTACATATACGAGTACGTTGGCGGTTAAATAGCATAATATTTATGAAACTATTAAAAACAAACATTATTCAAGTAAATGTCCTGGGGCAACAATATATAATTGTATTATTTATATACAAATTAGATTTCCTATTGTAAGTTAATATAAACACTCTGCAAACAAAAATAGATATTTTATTATGTTGATAAAAATTCAAAGAAAAGGAAATTTAATATTTTTTTTATAATTATTAATTATTATTTATAATTATATTAATTTTTTATAAACAAATAAATTATTTTATTATTTTGTTGCTAATTTAATCTGTCAGGTACTGTCTGTACTTTGTAAGTTTTAAGGCCCGCAGCTGCGAACTAAAAACTCGCTGCAACTTGCTTTTGCCGCCAATTTCCGATTCGACAGCCTTGGATTCTAACAAACAAACGATTTTCTTCTGTGGGAATATGAAATCTTTTTTCTTCCATAAATGATTTTCCTGGCAACGTTCAAGTCTCTATCAAATTCCTTTAAAACATTTGATACCGTTTTTGTGAAACTTTTGCCTTGTTGGCAATGGTTTTCTGACTCTATCGCGGATTTTCTTTGGAAAAAATTATTTATTAATTAACAATTAATTTGCATCTTTTCTATCATCTACTCTATAATTTGTGTTTGTCTTTTTGGGAATTTTGTGTTTATACCATTTCAAAGTTAGTTTTATTTTTGATTTTAGTCCATACTGAAACACACGACTGTTTTTAGAAACATACTATATGGTTCAAAAAGTCACGGGGATTTCGGTGATAAGCCAACTTTGTAATGAGGAATATACAATTTTCATGACATTTCATATAGTAGTTTGGAAGTTATCGCTGTATAAAGGGACACTTCTTTTGGTATTTCAAAAACAATAGAACAAAAGTAATTTCTCATTTTGATAAAACATTGCTTTGTGAACGGAAAAATAAACGAGAAACAAACATTGGAATGGCTCCAAAAAAATTAAAACACATCTGCTCCGTCGAAAACCACTGTTTAAAGATGGTTTGATGAATTTAAAATGGGTCGTACGAACACCAGTGTTGCAAAACGTTAAGGCCGTCCAAAAGAGGGTACCACACCAGAAAACATCAAAAAAGTCCGTCTGATCGTTTAAAAAATCGCAAAGTGAAAGTGAGCGGCAGTATTTTTAATATTTTATCAATATTTTGTTTTTCACGAAATTCCTAATAATATTTAGTGAGTCAATTTTGGCGAAAAATAAATGTCTCAAACTTATAGGCAATTTAATTTTACGTTAAAATGTATAATATTGTTTTATTGTGATGATGATGATGATTGGAGGGGGAACCATCTCAAACCGACAGGTCCAGCACGTACGCCACTGAGTGGGCCCATTGAGCTTTAACCCGTATATTAGAGTCGGTCGTTCTCCGGGAACCTACCCGATCTTTTGACGAACTCCGCAATCTTACTAAGAGGGAGAAGGCGGAGCGAATCAAGGGGGATCTTGTAGAAGTGAATCAATTGACATCTAAGGATATCAAGCGCGGGGCACTCGGCGAGGAAGTGCTTGTTTAGTCGGCAGTGACCCGTGAGGATACCGCATACCAAACCGAGCTCTTTACGCTTTAAATAAAGCGCCGATTTAGTTACTCTCACACTAGGTCTCCTCAGAGACATTTTAGATATCTCGCACCCGTTTTTGGAGTGTTTTTGGATTGTGTTTTAGCTGGCTATTGCACATCATGTCTTTCATCCACGATTTTCTTAGTGATGTTAATACAGCGATGGCCGGTTATGGTCCAGTGAAGCGGGCTTCACTACCAGTTCTGGCTAAGAGGTCTGTCTGTTTATTGCCATTAATTTATGAGTGACCAGGAACCCAAATCAGGCTTACAGGAGACCTTAGAGATAGTTCTTTTAGCACCTGCCAACAGCTAAGCACTAATCCAGAAGTTAATCTGGAAGCTCTCAGAATTAACTGAGCGCATGCGCAAGGATGGCATATACTTCAGTTTGGAAAATAGAATCATACCCAGCCAGGGAGGCGGCCATATCTTAGGTGGAAAGGTTGGAATAATGAAATCCAGCACCATAATATCCCTCTAATTGTCTAATATTGACTTTAAACCTCCTAACCGAATCGAAAACCAGTAATGACGTAAAGTCAGACGGCTTCCCAAATTCTGTCCTAAGAGTGATAGTCTCGCTTCATATTGAGGCGTGACCCTTTGATAAGGACTTCCGATATCCGCTGAGGTATAGCCTTTGTACCGCCGACTTAGCTTCCGCCTCGATAAAAAGGTGGAGTGGTGGCCTAAATGCATTTCCAAGGCAGATGTGGAACTAGTTTTCATGGCATTTCTCTAACTGCGATACTTTTCTCGCTCTCTGCCACCACACAATGGAGGCATAGGATTCATGAGGTCTAATTGTGGCTAACTAGACCCAGTGGACAACTTTGGGGGACAATCACCAAGACTTACCGAAAGCCTTCCGGCGTTGCCAAAA
>JAAAKO020044991.1:0-11722 GCA_010015015.2 Bolitophila cinerea
GGGAAAACAAGAACATAATCCATAGGCACGATATCAAGACACCGTAGATTAGGTCTAGGGAAAGAAAAGGTCCACTAATCCAGTGCCCCAAATAAACGTATAAAGAGTAGAAAAGTAGAGTATTTTTGAGAAGGTTTCAAATGGATTTAAAATAAAACAAATTTTCATTAGACCCTATTTTGTTTGAAAGATTCAAACAAAGAAGTTAACTAGAAACTCTGGACCCTCTCAAAATTACAATAAAAAGAAGTACAGGCTCAAAAAAAAATAGTGGACAAAGATCAGAGACTAAAACAAAAATAAATTTCAACCGGCAAATCCCCAAACCGTGCAATCATAGCTTAACATTTTCTGTATTTATATAACTGACTCATTTATCAACATATTAATAACCACAACTTTCTTCTTCATTTCCAGGTTACCAAACTGGACGATCTCAGTCCGATAATTTTCCTGAACCGCACGAAAGCTGCGCTAAACTGTGCCGCAGGATCGATGCAGGTGCGTGTGTCGCTCTAATTAATGGCCCTTCAGGCACTCTGTCCAACAGAGTCCACAATTTCATAATATTTATACATAAATAATAAATGTTGCAATCATTTAATCGCTGTGTATTTTTAAAGTACAACACCATAAATTCTAAAACAACATTTTTTTTTATTATTATTTATGTATAATTGTATGAATGTATATGTATATGTAATGGAAAATCTGGTGTATGTTGTGTCTATGTGTGAGTGTAACCGGCTTTGGCGCAAGAGTGCGGAGTAGCGGCAGCACCTCGAAGGCCGGCCTGTTTTTTTTATAAATTCTTACTTCATAGAGCTTGCACAATCTTTCGATCTTGTACACAAACAACATTTATATTTTATATAACATTAAGTGCGCGCATTCTATGGAAATGTATATAGCGACTATCGTTATTCATAAATATAATATTATTAACATTATGTACGAAGTACAACTAGTGCTAGTTATTATGGATACAAGCGTTTTTTATATATATATAGGTTGACATGAAATTCAATGAGCCGTTCTTTGGACTCGCCTACGCTGACTTCGATCGAAACAGTGCCTGTCAAACGCTCGGCAAAGGAGAGCTAAGCCATAAGCTTGAGCTTCCCTTAAAGGGATGCGGAACGAAACAGGTATCGTACCTCTAAAACCATCGCATTAAAATTTCCAGAAAAAAGAAGAATCTAATCAATCCCACCCTATTAGGAACCACAACGTGTGTTCACGAATAACATTGTTGTCCGATTCCATCCTGGTCTAGAAATGGACGGTGATGAGATCATTACAATCGTGTGCAGATACCCACCGCCAGTGGCACCGATTCCGGCTGGACTTCCTGCTCCAATGTAAAACCTCCTCTAAAACGTATTCTCAAAAACTAAGATTATTAAATTCCTTATTATGTCCCAATAGCATCGGTCCAATTGTGCCGGCTTCGATTGTTCAGACACCTGTCAAAGGTGTCCAACTGCTCGTGATCGTTTGCGGCATTATGTTTCTAACACTCTGCCTACTTGGTCTGGGCGTATCCTATTACTGTCTCCGCCGACAGACGATACCAGTCGTGCGTCGAATGCCCATGTTCATGGGATCTGGATCAGAGATTACTAAGCTTAGTGGTAGCAGTCTCGGCAACATCTCACACTTCGAAGGACTCAAGATCCCTCGTGCGCATGCACCTCTAGGTGCTGTGCACAGTTCATCAGGCAGCGAAGGACCACTAATATCGGATACACTGCCCTCGGACTATCCAAGTGAATCACACTCGGAAATCGAAGACGTCGATACACGCTCACTGCCCGTCAGCTCTGCCGGTTCCTTTGAGAACCGTGCTTACGTACAAGACAACTCCAGCATTTACAGTGAAAACTATGGTCACACCCAAGAGTTCCAAGCAGCCAATGCCGTGGCGCTAGCCGGTCTGGTGCCACGTCATCCGATCGCAATCAAGGAACACTCTTCGCCTAAATTCGATGTCCAGGTCCGTGTGAAACGTGCTCCACCAGCACCACCATCGCCCAGCTCATCAGACACCGAGAGTGTCACAAACAGCATACGCGATCGCAACAATCTCTCCACGATCATGGAATCGCACGAGGATCGTGAAAGTGTCATCACCATAGAATCAATGCCACACGACACGGCCCACAGTCACTTCACGTACGTTCCTGAACTTCATCCGGCTCCCAAGCATGCACAGCAACCACCAATCTTCTCAAAGATCCTACGCAAACAACAAGAGCAACAACGTCAACGTCAACACTGGCCCGAGGATCTGGCCGACGGACCACCGCTGAGCATTGAAACCCAGAGTATCGCTTCGCTCGGAACCGAACGCATGGACACGCATTCCGTTGGTGAAATGATCGACTACTCGCACGTTTATCCGCACCAGAACTACCAGTCATCCGTACAGATAGAACGCACCGAACATCTGGCCAACGAGCCACCGATCGTCGTGCGTCGTCCTGAGATAACCTCACACGTTGTGGACGACGTCTATCTGCGCACAATCACCGAAAAGAAAACCATTGAAGACATTGAGAAGTACAAGCGTCTGGTTACCGAGTACAAGGCACGACCAGTGCCGGACACCACATGGGATGTTACCATTCGAAACTATCCGACCGAAGGTGATGCATCCGGACCACAGTGGGAAGATTTCTCGGATATATCCAGTGCATCTGGTCTAACGCTAACACCGAAAATGGAACGTATGCAGTACACGTTGCCACCGCAACAGTACGTCAACGAGAGCGGTCTGAAGCTCACCAGTCCCGAGCTGGTCGGAAACATGAAACCGATCGAGATACCACCAGCAGACACGGCCGTACCCAATTGGAATGTACTGATTCGTGTGCTCGAGCAGGAAACCGACGATGCGCCGAGCAGTGTTCGAGATGACGTTAGCTCCGTGCAATCAGCACCGCAGAACTTCCGGCTACAGCGTCAGCTCAGCTACGATGATCGTGCCAAGTGGAAAGAGATCATAACCACAGAGTCCACGCTACGGTCAATGCTAACGGAGGCCGTGATTCGAGAAGACTTCGAACGGATTCGTAGTGATGTACGTTACGAGCGTATCTTTGAGCCACAAACATGGGATGTACTCATTCGAATTCTCGCACCACCCGAAGATGATGACGACGATGATGACGTAGAGATGCGTGCTCCGAAGCGTAACAAGATGCGCAAAGAACCCTGGGACACACGATCACGTCGTAGCTCGTTGCCAACACTGTACGAGTACGATAGTGATGGTGGATCGTCTGTGCGAACGATCACCTACGATCAGCCACCAATGACCACGGAACAGATGATGATGAGCTCGCACGGGGGTCAGTATCATCCGCAGTCAAGACGTACATCGCGATCGTCGTATCGATCGGACAACGTTGACATGCGCTCGATGACCGAGGTAATGGTTGACTTTGCACGACCCGATCATCTGGACAATCGATCCGACGCAAGTTCTCTTTATCCAAATAGGTATGAATCTATCATGGAGATGCCATTTTTCAAAATTGTATCTAAAGTTTTTTTTTTAATTGACAGATATTATGAGGAGGACACATACGATCACCGATCAATCCAACGATCGCTGAGTCAACCGAGTCTAGCGCGATCCGCAAGTGAGTTCACCGAGCGCTGGATTGCTCCGGACGATATTTCGGAAAGCTCAACGCCAGAGCAGACGCCTAGACCGTTGCGAAACACCAGAGTGATGGTAAGAGATGCCGCACTTGGCTGTCATCCGTAAATATATATTTTTTGTTTCCACAGGGTCGCCAGATGCCACCAGCCGTTCCGTTGCGTGCCCAACGCGGTGCCGGTGGCGCCACCACCACAGTTTCGTCGCAATCATCGCAGTACGTGCAACAGTCTTCCGCCACATTCCATCAGCAGTCAGCCCCGTCCGGCGGCGGCAGTGCGAGCAGCTCATCGGCCGTGCCTAAAGATTGGTACACCGAAAGTCACAAATAAATATGAACCAATTTTGATATGATTTATGTAAAAGAAAGTCGCCAACCTTTCATTCGTGCCAATTTAATAATGATATTAACAAATATAATAGAGAAAATTATGCAGAACAGTTTTTTGCAGTTCGAATGTTTGTGTGTTACGCAATATATTTATATATATATCTCAAATAATATATATACTTATATAGCAAACAGAAAATATATATTTTGTTTAAAAAAGTAGAAACCATTTACTATAAAAAATGATGTGGTAATATTTTTCTGTGATAATATAACTAACTATAAAAAAGACTTCTTGGTATACTGTTCTCATAATTTTTCACACTCGAAAATTTAAACGTAATTTTCATTGTATTTATAAAATACAATTTATGTTTTGCGGTTTTCGAACGTTTGACGTCGATAGCCGTCGAAAGCCGTCGATAACAGTCGAAAGCTGAATAAATCACCCATTTATAAAAAAAAAACATTAAAATAACAGTTCTAACGTGCTATTTCTATATAATACCGCTCAGCGCCATCTATTGGACTGCCGCCAAGTGAATCTTCGATAGGTGGCGCTGATTGACCATTGTTACTTTGACGTTTTTTCATATATTCGTAGGTATTTTATTTCTTCTCAATACTCAAGTTCCGCGCGCCCTCTATTCAAACAATAGCTTAGATCAAAACTAAAAATTACGGAAAAACTACAACAACAACACTAAACCATACCATAAAAAAATAAATATATATGCATAACCGCACCATGTAAACTAGAAAGATATACGTATACACATTTATATATACACTTTTTTAAAAATAAACACGTCCTCTACTTATTTAAGGTATAATGTAATACAAAGGTTTAACCGAAAATGAAAGATAAATCAAACCGAATAACATTGTAATCCAGGAAAATAATAAACGCTTTTTACATACGTACTAAATGGAACCGTATTTTCTTATATTGTATTCAAGCAGAAAGGAAACGC
The DNA here is from genome assembly GCA_010015015.2 of Bolitophila cinerea. Taxonomy (NCBI): domain Eukaryota; kingdom Metazoa; phylum Arthropoda; class Insecta; order Diptera; family Mycetophilidae; genus Bolitophila; species Bolitophila cinerea. The sequence continues at coordinate 4,973 of JAAAKO020044991.1, forward strand.
TCGGCCGGTTGTACACACGTCTTTATCCACTTCTCCATTGTGTCCCATTGATGCGAAACCTCTTAGAAGTTCTCCGGCAATTTAACGTCACCGTCGCACAGTGGACATTGTGGACAATAAACTCCCAAAGGTTCATAATAATAAAATAGTAGTAATACTAATATTAAAAGGAAAAGTTGAATAGATGGGCAATATATTTTTTTTTTAATTTAAACGAAGATAAAATTCTAAAAGTAAATCTGTTTTTTATTTAAAAAACAAAAAAAAATGAAAAAAAACCATTACCCCTAAAACTTTTTTTCTACGCTTGCAAAAAAACATTTTTTTATTATTAAATAGTTAAAAACAAGAGTATTTTCTGTTATTTTGATAAATGTCCTGTTTAAACACTGATAAAAATTATATTACCTCTAAACTTTAAATTTTTTTGAGGTTATTTTGGTAGCCTCAATAATTTTCAATAGTTCCTCAAAATGTCAACAATTTATCATTACCAGCAAAAAAGTTATAGAAAAACGATCGCAGAATCTGCGATTTAAACCACTGTGCGTCTGTCGGTCGGTCGTCGCTTGGAAACATCAGAAAGGTTAAGCTTTTGTGTGCACTCTTCCGTACATCCCATCCACATCCGGAAACTGATGCGACGCCACCGTCGGGATGAGCATGAATTTTTCTTAAATAGATTAGATGTAATCTCTCCCTCTCTCTCTACACCTGTGTTGAGAAGTCGAAATAAACACTTAAATAACTATATGTAGCATAAAATAGCTTAGTTATATATATAGTTTATCCGAAAGGAAATAAATCAATATTTAAGCTCCGAGAAAAGGGCAACACGTCTACTTGAGCTTTATGTGTGTTTCTGACACCTTATTTATCGTCCTATTTTGACCTGTTGATATTTCGTATAATTGGGAACGTGTCCGCTGAACTTCAGGAATGTATATAAAAATGTACATTTAATAAAATATTTACTGACATTGGATTTGTTTGTTTTTTTTGACAGCTCGCTTAGGTGTGGTTCTTTTATTCCCTGTGGAGCTATTTGAAGTATACGGATTTGGAGTATAGTTATATAGCTATATGGTTATATATGGTTTTGTGTATTCGATATGCATTTCATATTGAAATCCGTTTAAGGAGTCTAAATCTTTTTTGATAACAGAGTTTCGGTTGTTGTGGGAAATTTGGCAGGTGGTTAACGATAAGCTGATTCATCTAATTCTTTTTATTATGGTGTAAGTCAAAATAAAAATGCAATTATTTGGGGTCCATAGGATTTATGTTCGTTTCAACCAAAAATATGCGTTTTATGTCCAACCTAAATAAATGTTAAAATAAAAAAAACACAAAACGAATAACAATGACAAATATCTTTTAACCAAAAAAATGGTCAGAATTTTTGATCCTTTTCATCATTTTTGACTTCATTTTTGAATCAACATTTTTTTGTACCAACATTTTTTTTATATTTCATTTATTACTTTCAACAAAAAATATGATTTGTAGCATTTTTAATCGTTTATTTGGCTTCAGCTCAAACCTCATCATTTTACAGCTATCGAAACTCAATTTAAGAGATGCTTGAATATTCTATTTATTTGATATGAACATAACAATAATTTGAATTTATATATTGTTCATTAGAAGCTCTTAGCTTTTCGGGACAAAGACAGCAGTAATAACACAAATTGGACTATTTAAAATCGCAGTTAAGACTGGTTTCGAGGGTTCATGCATCAAGTTCTAAAAGGACTACCATTTGCATTTCCTAAAACACACTATCTCGAAAGATGGAATCCGACCAATAGTCAACGAAGTAATTGCTATCCGATTTGTTCCAAACCAACGATAATACTCCAAATACTAAGTTTCTTTGCGTTTTCCTTATACTCTGCTGTGAAGCACTTTAGACACATGTTAGAAGGCAGAACTTTTTACGCTGTACACAGATGACAAACCTTCGATGTTCGCTTTGAAACAGAAATCTGACAAAGCGTCTCCTCGTCAACTACTACGTCACCTGAACTATATAGGAAAATTTACAACGAAAATTCGACACATCTCAGGAGCGTAAAAAGCTGCAGCTATCCAGGGTGCAAACAATTACCACGCCATGTAACATCAACTACTCGGAACTATCTGAAGATCAAGTTATCGATAATGTACTTCAGCAATTATTAAAAGGAGAATCTTCATTATTATTCAAGAAATGTTGCATTCCGAACTCTGATGCTCTGTCTACTGTGTCATTTCCACATGTAATATCAGACCATATACGTAACAAAGTCTTTCGGAAAAGCAGCTTTCGGCCTGAAACAATTCCATTGACTGATATCACTGCTGAGACTGTGGCATAATCATTGTTTTATGGTTGAATATTTCGGTTTTGTGTCCCAAGAAAAAAACCAACTGACCAAGGTAGACAGTTCGATTCATCATTATTTTTAGAGAAAACTGATGGGAATTAAACTCAGCAGAATTACTCCATATCATCCTTTTTCTCATCGTATTATCGAGCGATGGCATCGATCGTTAAAAGCATCCCTCAAATGTCAAGGATCTATGAACTGGACTCTTTCTGGTATTTTATTAGGTTTTAGCAATACATATAAAGATGATCTTTAAGCTACACAACAGAATTGGTCTAGGAAACTACAATTCGTTCAACAAGCGAATTCATTGAAAACACGGTCAATAAAATAAATGTAGGTGATTATATTACTGATCTTAAAAATATGATGTCTACTTTACAACCAGTACCTACATCGGCTCATACCCATAAAACAACATTTGTATCAACAACATTATTATAAGTTTTACTTTAGCTCGCAATAAAATTTTGTGAATAATACGAAACATGAGCTCTCCGACTTAGGTCGAGAACTAGGCTGGGCTGGAGAGCTAATAAACTATCGGGTTAGGCAACTTTTGAATAATAAACTTGTTTTTTTATTATTAGCTGGATATTGTTTTTTTTTTATTTAAATTTTCTTCTAGGGACGAATATCTTAATATATTTTGTCTGCCATCCTCGGATCATCCTGCAAACGATTTATTCAATCAAGAGCTTTATCGGAAAAAATCCAATAAGTAACCAATTTTTTTTGATCTAGGTAGCTCTTTATTAGAATACCGCAGGAGAACTAAACCAAGCAAATAGGATAATTTTCAGTTTTTTCGCGGAAATGAAGTATGAAGGTTTTCATTATTTGTTCATGTACAACATGAAGTTTTTTTGGAAACAAACGCACTGGTTTTAAAAAATAGAACACTAAATTATTGCGATTCCCAATTCCCAACGCAGCTTTTTTTAAAAAATTCTTTGGAAACTTCGTCGTATATATAACGTACTCAGCGTAGGCACTACAATCCATCATATTGATGAAGAAAGTCATTGGCCAGCGGTTTGTTTTTCGTTTAGACGTATAAGTTTTAACGTTTTGATATAAGCTATCGACACCAGATTTGGTTTCATTATACCTCAATATGATTTCAGATTATGCGCGCTCCGAGTTCTCCACATCCGAATTCCGATGCATTAAAGAAAGAAGAAGCACCGACTTATTTTTCTTCGGAATATAACTGACAAGTGTACATTCAGAATTGAAACCAAAAATCAAAGAGAAAACGGAGCGACGTTTGTGATTTATAGTTATATTTCTGCCCTTCTTTATCCAATGAGCGGCGAGATCAATGACAAGGGCTTTTATAGGCAATAAATACCGACGTTTTTAATCACAAATCCATTAAATTTTGATCCCGTACTTATCCGGTTTACTTGAAATATATTACCGAAAAATAAGTCGACTTCTCGTGCCTGCTAATAATTGAACGTACAGGGCCTTCAAATTAGACAGAAACATGGACCAAAAATCACGGATGGGGGCCAATCGATCATTTGGATCATTTGGATCTCGCTCAATAACATTTATATAACATACATTTCATCAATTGTGACTAGACTCTAAGCCGTCCTTACCCAAGACCATCAACACTCATCAATCATCAATCAGCACAATATTCAATATTACATATTTCTTTTTTACCTCTACATGTGCAATAGATGAGAGAGTACATAAGATGCTCATCAAAGAACAACTTGAAACATTTAAACATCGATGTAACAGGCCTACTATTGGATGTGAGACCAGATGTATCTTTGAATATATTTTCTCTTCCAGTTCGCGAAATGCTGATTGGTTTTGACTTCGAAGTTACTCCCGCTAGGCTTTGGTATTCGATTAATTAAAGACTGCACGAGCGGCTTCTTGAACGACTTTGTCGACTGAATTAACGACTATTTGACCAACTAGATGCTTGAGTGGGTAGACGACTATTTGAACGACTAGATACTTCACTGGGTGGACTAATCGACTTCTTGTACGAATTGAATGACTTGTTGATGGACGACTTGCCTGATCAACCGTTTCGGAATCAGAAGAACCAGAATCACTTCTAACGTTTACCTCAAAATCACAATCAACCTCAGGTTTGCCTTCGTTGTTATCATCCATGATCGATGATGTGATCATTCATCTCAACTCATGAAATATAAATAGTTTTATTTTTTTTGCTGCCAAGCAATTCCAGCACTGACATGCTGAAAAAAATTAAAATCACAATACGATAGGCAGAGACAAAACATATGCGCAGATATTTTTGCCCAGCAAATAGCGTACTGTCAACGTTTCTCTTAGTACTTACGTTGCTGGAAACGTTGTATGTCACTCTCGCACTTGATTTCAATCTGTATTTCCATCTTGTTTCAACTTGCTGGTAAGCGAATGTTTCACAATTAAATACAACTTTAAAGAAACATCACCATAGAAGTAAAAAGAACGAGTAAAAAACGATAAGAAGACGAAACAGATAGCAGTGAAAAAAATATGCATTCGATGGATGTACAGCAAAATAGTATGGATCAATCCGGTAGAATAACATCCTTAGTTGCCAATAGAAGATATAATTTAAATAATTACGCACATTCTGGTGCGAAATATAAAGAAGATAGACGTAAAGTATTTTTAAAATTACATAGCTATAAACCTAGATAAACATTTCATATACCATCATACAATCACAGGAGATTTTAAATGCGTTCTTAAAAAAGAGGGATACAAGAAACGCAACATTCAATACATGCCACAAGGATTGAAAACACTGGTTGACTTATATAACCTCAAAGACGCAAAAAATTTAGCCTTTACTGTTCAATATAGTCGTGAACAATAAATAAAAATCTAAATTAAAAATAATAAACATGTTTATTACTCGGCAGTTGAAAACAGAGCGAATTTGATTAAAACAGCAGATAAATAACAGAGTCAGTGATGACAGATGACAGTTGACGTTGGCACCACTGGCATTGTAGTACGTTCTAAGAGATCGTTCACAAACTGGCGCTGCGTTCAGGGCAAATGTTTACTATTAATATTGAACATCCTCCCCCCGCCAGTGATGACACGGATTAAATGGCTGACGATCATCAGCTCTTATCATTGGTAACAGGACAAACTTTTAAAAAGGTCGTGAATATAAACATTTGGAGTACGGAGGTTATCACTTAGCTGATTGAAAATAAAACACCTGCGCTTTAAATTAGGTTGCCACCAAGTCGTACGGCCATGATGGTGGCGAGGTGAAGTCGGAAAGTGTTACAACCAAATCACAAATCTTTACATTGTCTTACCCCTGTTCTTCTAATCTAAAAGGTGTAACCTTTGCTTACGACCCCACCCACAATGTGAGACGGCTTTCCGGATGTTATAAATAAGGTCCTACGTTTATATTGCGGTTTCCAACATCACACTATGCTCGGTAGTACCAGAAATGATGCATCGCCAATTTTCCGTGGTAACCCTGACGTACACGCGAAAGTTCTTTATTGGTGCCCACAAATGGAGCAAATGTTTCCAAAATCGCATAACCAGAAAGTTCGTACGCTATGTCCAGGTGTATCGAGTGTGCCACGAAGCTAACAAAAAACACGATTCAACCTTTTTCAGACCACGTCGAAAAGCTGACGAAAGTGACATAAACCGGCAACATCAACTCCATTTCGTTGAAATGGGTATGCTTTGGTGGCACTAGCTGGTATAAGTAAACTACTGACTATTTGCAAAAGTAAACTCTTAGTCACGGGATCCAAAACATTTGTCGACCAAGGCCATTGGCAGTTGAGTCCCACAATACAAATTTAATGAGCGTAATTTTAGAAATCACTTGGAACTTGAAAGAAAAAAAACGGGTGCCTTGCATCGTGGCCTAATTTTGCGCACCAACTCGCATAACCGAGTCGTTATCCAGAAATGGATAGTTTTATCAAAAGTAAAGCCTTAACCTCGGACAAGTAAAATCTTGTTAGCTGTGTTTGATCCAATATTTCAATGCGAAATACATCATCTGAGCCGAGATGCTTGTAAAGTACAAATTACTACATTTCAAACCGCACGTTTGATTCGGAGATCATTGCAACACCTAAAGATAAATGCATCATCACATCCGACTTGTTAAATTCTCCATTGGCCAATGGAATGCAACTGTTGTCAGCTTAACCCTCAGTTACCCGTACCTTTGAACGAACATTATCTCCCGCAAGGCCCACCTGGGTGTTTATACATGTAATGTGATCGTGTAAACGAACGAGAAGTAGATATAATAGGCAGGTGTGAGTATAACAGGTCGGCTGAAAAGTTCGTATCGTTTCTATGAGAGGGCGCCACTAGTACAAAATCCATTTTGTTTTCA
>JAAAKO020045002.1:0-11720 GCA_010015015.2 Bolitophila cinerea
ACACTATATATATATATATATATATATATTATAGTATAATATAATAGTAAATAAATATTGGCATACCACAAAATAAAACAATGAATATGATTTTACCCATATACTGTAATTTAAAGTATAGTTATTAATCGAAACTAAAAAACGCCTTTTAAATTCAATAATAAGGAATGCCATTGCATAAACAGTAAAACCAGTTGACACACAGCATATTGGGCACATGATTTGCAACATAATCCAACACCACAAAACCGACTATATTTACAAACAAAATGATGTATCAACAATATTGCTAACCTGCATACACACACACAAACATATAGCATACCATTAATCACCATCACACAACCCCCCATATTATGTGTGTGGTAGAGCGTGGTGAACTCTAATTTATGTGTGTTTGTGATGTTTTATGTACTGCAGGTACGCTAAATGAAAAACTATTGAGCAATTTTCAAATTTTCAATTTCAGCCACACGTAAATTGGTGTGCGCTCATAATCGAGACTTTAGTGGTAGAATTATTTATGCGGAGGATGCGTCGACTGACACACCACATGCCGCATACACACGCGTTGAAAATACACACACACGTGTCGAATGTATAAATAGCTCACTTCTGCACACTAGTGCATTATAGATATACATTATACATAAATACTTGGTAAGTTAAAGTATAATTTAGTTTATGTATATAATTAAACATGGGATGGAGTAGAGTAAAACATAGAGCTCAGGCAAAAGCTCTTTCTCTCTGGTCTGTGCATAAGACGTAATAATCATAGATTATTACACACCCTCTATATATTTTGTACCATCTAATTGACAACATCACTAAAACGTACCGAATACAGTAAGTAATTGATTAATACAAACGTATTCTATATACTATCTTACCTTCACCACAACCTACAATGATGTGTTGACGTATAATGTAGGTACTATATATATTCATATTAAGCTTCATTACATGTACATGACCATCAGAGGTATATATATATATATATATATATATAGGTTATGGTTTGGATACGCATTTTAAAACATATATCCCTTTGTCCTAATGTTAGATACAAATTGTTAACTAAACTAATTTAGAGTCAAACATGAAAGGATTTGTTGTATATTTCTAAAGCTACTCGAAAACAAAACCGACGACCTTCGACGATGGGAATAGCATGATGCACGTTAGAGACAAAAGGAAAGTGCAAACTTCTTATTCTGCTCGTGTACGAATTGCAATGCTTTATGTAATAAAGCAAACAAAATAGTATAAAGTATATAGTTCAACTCAAACAGATTGTAAAACTCTTTATGAGTTTAAAAGTAGTAGAAAGTATATAGTATAAAGAAGCTTACGTATTATAGTAAACTGGGTATCTTGATTGGACATTGCATTCTCTGTCAATGAATACTGGTATTGTATTTATTTTATTAATTTATGTTGTTAGTTCATTTAGTTTATTAAATACTTAATATGGGCAATGAAATGTACTTATATCCGTAGTTAAAATAATTAAAATAATGTATAGTAATTCGCGGAGATTTGTTGGTAAGTAAAATAATAATGCAAATTTCAAATAATTTATTATTAGTAGTAGTTGAAATTAGAGTACAAAGTATTTAATAGAGCTATTGACAGTGCCAAAACATAAGCTGCTGTCATTAGAGCGAAAACTGTTTTGTAAGATGTTTTTTTTTTCCCAAAAACGCTCGAAGACAGTATTTTTTTATTTATTGAGTATAAAAATTGTAATTTTTTCTTTTTTTGCTATTTTGAAGTTTTTTTTAATTTAGTCAGAAATGGATTGTTTTAATATACTATTTATCTTTATTATATCCGAAAAAACTATAAAATATCTTTCAACCAACTTTATCTCTACTTTTATCTTTACCCTAATTACGGCGTTAATATTACCTGAAACTTTTTTCAATTCCAAATCCGGGCTAACTAATCCAATGTTTTATAATAAACATCTGAACAAAATTATATATAAAGAAAAATTAGGGGCCCTTGGTAAGAATGGTGGGAAATAGGGTACAATCATTGACGATAAGATATTACGGCTCCCAACTAAGCGAACACAGAAAAAAACTATTTTGAAAAATATTAAATTAAAAATAAAACACAAATTAAATGAAAAATGTGCAATAAAAAATTAAATACTTACACTAAAACAAATCAAAAATGAGTACATATTTGTGACCACAGAATAAATAAAAAATTAGCACAAACAAATGATATACAATAAATTCAAAAATTAACACGGAATAAATGATTTGCAAACTAGAAACCGATGATTTGGGCACAGGATTTGGAGGAAGAGAGTCCACAGGTATAATTTCTCTCATAAAATTTAGGGGCGCTTGCAAGCGCCAATGACTATGACAACAATAGAAAGAGGGAGAAAATGGCGTTTGGAAAAGATGTTATTTCCTGTGCGCAAATAATTATTTCCTAGTGCGCATTTCATTTATTCCTGATCATTTGTTTTATTTTGTGTAATTTTGTTTATAAATTTGGTCAGTATTTTTTTCCTGTGTTCATGTTTCTGTATTTAAAAGTTCGATTTATTTTGATCCGATATTATCTTGTACTACCTCTTACAAATTAAATTTTCCGTCTATCAAAAAAGCAAATATGGAATTATCGATCGAACCCGCACTGTTAATTTTCCCGCAGAAAGCAACATTATATTTACACAGGCAAAGACACAAATATCGGCTATGCCGTTTTGTTGTGATTCCTGGCATCAATATTGTGTATATTGGGGCTCTGTAAATTTCGCAGCGGAAGGAAGTGCTTATGCGTTCGGATGCCTGCGCCATTGCGCTTCACAAATGAAACGACAATTTCCTGCAGCTATGTTGGTGCGCTAAGTATATGAAAATATGCTGTGTATAAATTATCGAAAATATCGACAGCTCATTTTTATATATGTAGTTTTACAGTTGACGTAATTTATGTTGTTTTATATTTAGATAATACACATCTATATTTAAATATTAATACAAAATTTATTATATATTAATATTTACAAATATGTGTATGATTTAATTTTCATGGAAGTTCAATCTTTCAAACAAACGCCAAATTCAACAAAAATATAACGAATATTATAAATCATAAAAGCGTAATACACAAAGTGAACGGAAGCATACACTGTTTCCGCGATTTATTTGTGCAAGCTTTTTGTGTGTTTGCGTGTTTGTAGTACGTTGTTTTAATATTAATTTAAACTTTAAAGGATCAAGGAAGCACACACACATATAATCGAATCAGTTAAATGTACCTATTATAATATTTATGTACAAGTTCATCCGGTGCGATCAGATCAGCTAGAAATATTCGAATTGAAATGTGCTTCGATAAAAAAAAATTGTTGTGTATTGTTAAATTTTTGTATAATGTTCATTTGTTTTAATTTTTTGTAACTTGTATACTGAAAATGTTTTGGGGTGTATTTCATGCCGCCTAACACAACCGCACACTCACCATCTATGTGGGTCATTAAATCTACCCCAACTAAGTCATATGTTTTAATGGGTATGCGCGAGCAAACACACACTCACAAATAATACGGTTGCATTAAATTTGGACGTGTCGTTAAAAGCTTTGCCCCATAAATTTCACAAGCTAAATAATATTAGTTTTCGTTACGGATTCTGACCAGACGATTTACAGTTTGCGTATTTTATAGTATTATTATACCTTTATATATACTACTGCATTTTAATATTTAGTATTATATAGGATAATATCATGAAACGTAATATAGGGATTTGTGTAAACATTTTTTTTTAAATAGGATATAGGTGATGATAATCTAAAACAAATTTATTTGTTATTGCTTCGGAAATAGTGAGTTTTAAGAAAAAGGGCATTTTTTATTCAAATTGAAAAAAAAACACGAAGCTATTTATTTTAAATCCTTAAAACAATTAAATAAATCTAAATTCGAAAAAAAAAAAAACAATATTGTCAAAAGAAATGTATAGTACCCAAAATAATTAATAAATGGTACAAAAAAATACCAAAAAAACTTAAATGACACGATAGTAATTAAAAAATGAGCCAAAGTACTTGCGCACAAACAAATTAGATTTTTTTAAAAAATATATTGATACAATTATTTATTTTATATTACAAAACTATGAAAACAAAAAAGTATTCATTGTACTTGTAACACAAAGTCCAACCAATATGCAAATGTTTTTTATTTGCAGTCTCCAGACCCGAGATAAGATTTCAAATATTTAGTATAGTCTATACGATTTCAGTTAAGCACCGGCTGGCGCTTATTTGAAATCTTTTTTATACAGGCATATCTTTGTTGCAACTCCAATCAATGAATCTGGTTAAAAACTATAACTAAGCCGAAAATTTCTCTTTATGCCTGAATGTATGTTGCGAAACAAATAATATGAAAATCTACGTGTATGTACATACTTATAATACAATTACATATAATAATGGTACTCGCTACTCGTATAAATATACGTGTGTGAACTACGAAAAGCTTCAATATATAATATTGGAAATGTTTGTGAGTGTGTGGACCTCTGCAATGACCAGAGGCTCTCATATCAACACCGGAGCGCACTTTTACAAAGCATCACACATACACACATATTCACAGAGAAACACGGATTCGTTGGCGGTAAATATTTGCGGAACGCGTATATATTGAAAATGTGGTCCGTGTTCATACCATCGGAAAGGCAATTACACACAAGCACACACACACATACACATCCATGCGTGTTAGGCAGTGATGAGTGCAGTTGTGCAATGTGCATGCCAACAAAATTGCACATGTTGTGTCACCTTTCCCTTCCTCTTTATCTTTATCTACATGTACATACATGCACATTGAACATATTTAATTTATTAGCACCAATAAACTTGGGATTCAGATTATTCCTAGTTCTTACAATTGAGTTAGACAATTAGACATACAATACATTGGAAATTTCACGCACTTCACTGCACTTTTCTTTGTTTATTAATCTATCTAATCCTAATGCGACAAATAATTACAACCACTAAAACATGCGGTATTTTACGAGGGCTAAAAGGTGTCTGGCTGTCCATCACAGTCAATGTATTTTCAGTTTTAGCCTAAATGCTGGCATGGTGTTAAGTTTTGACTCAAGATCCGGATAACAAACATATACTATAATACAATTTATATTTAGAATATACAAGCAAGCGTGTATAGTTTGTTGTAGTGAAGGTGCTTTTTGACTTTGATAAGTGAAGGGTGGTTAACGAGACTAATTGAAAAAGTTGGTTAAAAGTAATAGTTTCGGTGATGCAAACAGTATATGCGTGATGATGCCGGACAAACGTTTTTTTTGTTACAAAACTTTTTTGTTTTTATACCTGTTATTTCAAAAATAATATACACACAAATAGATATATAACACATTCTTGATTTTCCAATTTACACATATACACAAGTCGGGTTGGTTTGCTGCGCAGCGGCGCGTCATGTGATTTCGATCTTATATACACTTAGTTTTACACATAAACCATTTGCTGTGCGAACAGGTATGTGCCATGCTGGCACTTCAAAACCGTTGGAGGCGGGGTAGGGCCGCGTGGCGCGAACATGAAGAGGAAATGGTTTTCCTAGATGGAGCACGCGATAACAGCAACAACCAAACCAATCACGCCTTCCCTTTCCGAACACCCCGGTTAAACGTATTTCATCTATAGAAAATCGATTTATTTCTTTGATTCTCGAGTTTTACTCGTATATTAGTTAATTAGTTTTATTTTATATGTTGATCTTTGAAAGACGTTTAGTATTTTGTTCAGCCTGACTTTGAAGTTTTAGAATTTGAAATCTGTAATAAAAATATATTTTAAACATTTGGTATATTATAAAATAGGAAAAATGACTATGTATTAAATAAATTCCTCACTTATCGCACTTAATCCACTCAAAATACGTGAACGAGACAAGTTTAATTCTTACAGCCAGTGCTCAAAGTAATAGCTATTTAATGGGTCCGTATTACGATTTTATATAGTATAAAATGTATAACATATATCTAAATTCTCTGTATTTGAGCATATATGTAAATTGTATATACACGAAATATGTTTGTGTGTCGTTTCCGCTCTTTTATGGTTGAACGATAATCGTATATAACCTATATTATGCATGCTTAGGTAAACGCGCGCTTACGGGAACTACCAACCCCATACAGACACAGCGTACATACAAATACTTTAAAACACTTGATGATTACAATCGACATGAGCTAGGGTCATTACCCTGCATTTTATATGCGCTCTAGAGCGTCGTCGGTCGTCTTGGCATGCGCCTAAACGGCAAATACAAATTGTAAGACAATTTGGGAGTGAGCTTTTTCGAAGGAAGAGAGCTCTTATATGTGTGTTATATAGTTGTTGTAAATCAAGGGATGGAGGATAGATAAAAAATGCGAATATATATATATATATATACTATAGTAAAAGTTAAATTAAGTTAGTTTTCAGAAATTAGGACAGCAATAAATATTCTTGAAAACTTATAAAGTGACTATTAATAAAATAATCGTTTAATTTACGCCTTAAAAATCACAAATAATGACAACTTAATTTGAGAAAATATATAACAACCTTGATATTATAAATATTCATAGAGTTTAGTTTTTATATTAGACAAAATTTTCGGAAGAGGTATGTGTTCGAAATTTGATCCCAAGTTTCTTATTTTTTTAATTTTGCATGCATATCTACCAATAATATATATATATATATTGCAAAATCTGTGTAAGCAGCCACATCTGTCAATATATAGTCGTTCATTATGTAATGTAATTAAAATACCCATTTAAAAATCTAATTAAAATGTTCATAATGACTACAAAGCATCCAATCAATATGCTCATTATAATATAATGCTGCGCATCCGCGCACAACCGGCACGGCACGCACGGCAAAACTTATCGTCATGCTACACATAATACACAAGAGCTTTTCTAATTGTTCACCGCACGACAAGCAACAGAGCGCTGAGAAGCTCTTTATTTTAAGTTTTGCTGTTGGTGCTTTCTTTGAGGGTGCACCACTGACTGGCAGACCATGAAAAAAACTAAACGCCTTGTTTTGTAATGTTGTGAATTGGAAACACAATGACAGAGTATATGAGTGTGTGTATATAATCTTTGCCATTGATTATTACCGCATGAGAGCGCAAAATAGTATAGAAACGTTTTTACTGTAATGTATTTACTTTTGAAAGTGTATCGTTTAACCCGCTAGACAATCTAAAAGCTTAATAATACATTTCGTTTTCAATTCGACTATCGCTTTTATTAGTATATGTAGTTAATCCATTTATGGTAACAAAAGAATGTTTGATATTTTTTATTATTTAATTTTAATATGAGAAGAACAAGATATCGGTGAATGTCTGTATTTTATTTTGAAAGATATACATTCGTACATACATAATCATTTGATTTATTTATTATTCTGCCAATTTCAGACGTCAACAAATCTAATAACAATTAGAAAATAGTTTTAATTTAGAAAAGATCGCCATCTAAGCACTCAAACCTTTTCCCAATAAAGCCACACAAATAATTTCAAAGTACTAGAGAAACAAACCTCGCCCATTCCAAGTTTAAACTCTTACGATGAAATTGAGGTAAAATGGCTTCATTTTATCAGACAAGTGCCAGACGGGAAACTGCTGATTCAGAAACAATTGCGCAATTATATTCAAATTGGATTAGGCCAAGTGTGAGCCGGCTTTAATAAGGCTCGGCAAGACCAAGCTGTCTGACTGTGCAAAGGTAGATTAATATCTTGGCAGAGCTTTATTATATGTACTTACCAAATATTATATATACATGTATTATGTATATACTAGTCCTGATCACTGCAAATATGCTGAAACGTTAGCAAAATCAAAACAGTTAAACTAGTTAAAATTTAAAAGTAGTTATCTAATGGACTTTATCTTTTTGATGTTTAATATAATTTTAATTTTTGTAATTATAATTATTTAATATATTCCGTTTTATGGGCAACGTAATTAAACTTAAAAGCACTTTATTTTATATTTTTTGCAAAAGTACAAATTACATTTAAAAATAATAATTAAATAATGAATTATAATATGGTTATATATTGAGTGAAGTTGTTGACATGTATGCATGAAATTTCGCACGCTTTATAATTAAAAACGGTAATCGGCTATAACGTACAAAAACAGCTGCTATGTGCTTGAAATATTTAGTTTAATGCATTTATATTATGTATATCGTGTTCTCATTATTATTTCATTATATTGATTTTATAGTATTTATTTTGTATAGTTTATATTTAGTACAAACTTTTACATTTCGGTTTACAGTCGGTTACAGTCGGATTTAATATTTTCTAACTAAAATAATCTTAACTCACAGGCTCAGCGACTCTATAATACTACCACAAAACAATTAAATATTTCCAAGAAAAATAACAGCTTTTCGAAATAATAGTTTCCACTAGGTGGACTCGAAAGACGAGGAAACCTCAGTAAAAGAGATTTCTTTAGCAATGTGGCAAATTTCCGAATCGCTATAGCCCTCTCAATCTCCTCCCCCGCATTGCGCCTTACTGGCATTGCGGAAGCCCTCATTCACTCTAAACAATTGCTCAGAAAACACTTAAATAAGGCGGCGCAAAAGCTCCCATTAAATAAACTCCACACTGTTATTTGTTTGCGTACTTATTTGCTCTCGCATTTCCAGTGTTTTGTGTACAAATATTTAAACTCTGCATTTGCGTCAGCCGCGGCCGTGGGGTGCTGTAAAAGAAAACCGAGAGCAAACTTTCAATGAAAATACCAAACGTAAATTCGAGCCGATTAAGTATATAATATACTTTTTCAGTTTTTTCTTCGTAAAAATGGCATTGTGTAATACCCACGGTTTTATTTTAATTTAACCTTATAGCTGTGTTAGCTATTGTAATACAAATTTACACAAATTTGAAATTAATTTTGCAGTTCACGGTGTTTATGCATCTTGAAAATACGGTAAAATAAACATATTTATATACGACGCACACGGAAAAGCTGTGTTTTTCTTTATGTGTATAATACGTATTTATTGCATAACTTCACTTTTACAATATAAGCTCGGGCACGCAAAACTTCGTAACTTTTAAACCGTTTGTTTGCGCCAACTTTTACGTTTGGTTTGTGTACGAAAGCTAACGGTAGAAAGTACATACAAATACATGTGTATTGTGCATATACACAAGTTCGAATATATAACATACACTAAAAGTTAACCGCGAGAGGTGAAAAACTAAGTTCAGTGTTATGGTTAACATTGTGTTGGTAGACTCAGATATGCACTCGCTGTATTATTGTGGCTAGAAATATTATGTATTTTCTAAACTTTCTGCCATATGCCCGCTTTGGAAGATGTGGGAAAACTATAAAATGTTTTCTATTTGAATAATGATGGGATGTAAAGATTTTTCGAGAAGACTGTGCAGTACTTTGACAGCTTTATAAATCGATTTGATTATTCGAAACGATTGATTTTATACATTTAAAACACCCACTGACTAAATTTTAAATGGCTAATAAAAATTATATATTACGATGTAAATATCAATCTTTGAATTATTTTGTTATTTGTTTTAATGTGTATACAGTATCTCTATATAAAATAACATCTATATAATAAACTTTATCCTAACCCCATTACTGTAGATAGGATTCCATCCTGAAGTTACCGTCTTGAGACTCCATTGGAGTTTACAATAATTTATCGTTATTTTAATATACTTTTATAATACTTTTAGGTAATGTGCTCTTTAAACCAAAGATTTTGGCCGATTTTATAAACATTATGAAACTCATTTTATTGAATAGTAGAGCTTTCTTTATTTTGGAAACTACATTTTGAAGTTCAGTTTAAGTTTATTTAGTTAACATATGCATTATGTACATACAATGGAATTATAGTACGAGTACATTACATTATAAACATGATTTCGTTCGTAGATATGGAATCTCCTCCATAGAAATTTATTCGTAAAAGTTCAACTTTAACTCTATGCTACATTGAGTGCTTGCTTACATAAAATGTAATCATACCGCTTCACCTGGATAGAGACCATATTTGTGTTTGTCTTCTTGAGAGGGAAAACTTTTGTGACCGATCGACGCAAATACTTTCTGTAGTTTAATTTTGCATGTTGAAACTTTATTCAAAAGCACCGTTCAATTTTCTTTCTAACAATGTTTTGTCAAACACTTTTGTTCGTAAAACAAGATATAACATTGATTTCCGAGAATTCTCAATATATTTATTTTAATTAAATATACTCACATTTGAAGAAAAAATTCACTGTTTCTTTGTTAGTACGTGTGTGTGTTTTGAGTTGGTTTACATTTTGCATTTATGATGTGAAAGCATTTTATTATAAACTCAAAATATCCGAAAGTAATTAAAATAACTATTGTACACTTTTTTCCAAAACAGGAAATCCTCATACATTGAATTGACAAATATTAAAACTTATATCTGTTTCATAATAAACACATTAAACATTAGTATATAAGTGTCTAGCATCTTCATTAGCAGATAAACATACAATTAACTTACAACACAAATAAACCATAAATCAATGCAAGAGTCCATTGTTTACTCGATTTACTTATATATTTAAAAAGAGTTCAATTTAATTTCACCGGCTGGCGGCCGACGGCGGTGCACAGTGAATTAAATTTAAATTTCCGCGGTCTTTATTCTGTAAATCTTTTTATCGTAAAAAATAAATTGTTCAATTATTTTCAAAAAAAGAGAGGTTGGATAATAGATTTTTCCGATTTTTACCGTTTTTTTGCAGTTGGCGCTGCGGTTTTTTGAAGGAGCTAATTTTAATTATATATAGGTCAAATAGTGAGCATTCAGGTTATTTTAAATTTTTAAAAAGACTTAAGTAAAGTTTAAAAATTTAAAAATTTAAAAAGATCATTTTAAGAAATAGATTTTCTTTCAATATAAATATAGACTATTACTTATGTGGTCAACTTTTTATTTTATGATAATTTGTCTATTATAATAATATTATATAAAATATTTTTAATTATTAACTTGTGGATTGTATAATACATAGATATATTTTTTCTATAAAATAATGGTTTTGTTTCAATTGGACCTTCAAATAATAGTTGATATTTTTTAAATAACTAGTGTTTATGGCCGATTTGAATAGTCCACAATGTACTGTGCCGCGTTACCAAATCGAATTTAATGAAGACAACAAGAACACTATAATGTAGGTAGTAATTTTTTTTTAGTATACTATATTTGTATATAGGTATTGTATTTTATACAACAAACTGCAGTTGCATCATCGGCAGCTAACGAAAAGTGTGTCACAATGTGGAGCAAAGTGAAAGCTTTTTACTGTGCATGGATTTGTCCCAGCTTTTGCATGTCGCTGGCGCACACAAGCAAACGATTGATTTATGTGGCTGTGTAAATATACAGTGTGTGTGTGTGTTTTTTTTTTTTTTTTTTGGGAAGGAGGTGGAAATTTTCAAAAGACTCATCCAACATGGATGAAGTGTGGGATTTTTACCCACTAAAACCACCTCCTTTCTTCTACTACGAGCTGTGCGGGACTGCCGATTGGTATTACTTCGCAGAGCCGGTTGGTTATTTACACTGCCTCGTGTGTGACGTCTTCGCTTC
>JAAAKO020045013.1:0-11720 GCA_010015015.2 Bolitophila cinerea
AAATAACACCCAGGACACTTTATTGTCAATAATAATAATAATAATAATAATAATAATAATAATAAAAATACTGTTTAATGGAATGTACAAATTTAAGAGCTATGCGATTTTGCTTTTTAAAGATGTCCAATATAAAATCGTTGAGAAATTTAAACACAGACAGACCATATGGTAATTGTAATCATTTAAATGGTCGTTTTTAACAGTCCATCAATAATGGTTAGTAGAATAGCTATTAATGGTGATATCAGTAATAAAAATTGCTATCGTCACTATTTTGATGGTTATCCTAACCATTTTGCAGTTATTTTTAGAAAAACGAACATAAAATGTTAACCCCAGTCTTACAGTCAAAACACTACGTGGAAATTAAGAGCTATAAAATAATTATATAAACCAATTATATAAAACATTTCCAATAATGTGAAAGTTTTATTTCCACAAAAAATATGGATTTAAAAAAATCGAACTCTAGCAAAATAGATGTAGATAACTAAACTTTTTGTTCCATCCTTTCTTTACAATATCAACGAAAAAAACTGCGTTGCACCAAAAGAATTATAAATATTTATTTAATCGACCAAGAAATGCTTAATAAAGATTTGCCCAGCAGCTGCCAATCAATAAATCCGGTGAAACACCTGAACGGACGCGCGGCGCCGGCGCCCGTGCCAGCGGTAGCACTTTGCCGCACGAGAAATTCCTCGCGTTTGCGATTTATCTACTCTAACTCTTCGGCAGACATTGATATCGAAATGCACTTAGGAGAGAACCTATATACTTGTTTTACAGATACTAAGTGTACATACTAATATATATTCTACTATATACTAAATAAACGTATTTCCAAGAGTCCGATGGAACGTATAGACGAAGGCCAGCGCTAGGAGTATTTATTTGTGGGATGAGGACGAGGAGGCGGCATTATAGCGTAACGCTGTTATATGGAAATTTCACAATCAACGATCTAATTTTCATACTAATGAAAATCTATGTGCAATCGTACGAGAATGTCCAAAATTATATATTCTACTGAAATTGGAGACTTTCTCTCTCTTTCTCGCTCTCTCTCCACGTCTCCATCAGCTGTGCCGCATTTAATTGCTCGGTGTCTACCTTCGATGTGAATGCGTCCGCAGATTTGTGGTGCGTTGCATTCGACTGTGCACAATTGCAATACACAATCTGCATACACTTGAAGTATTTGTACTTAGCAGGTGTATTAATACGACTGAGTGCACCAAAGCAACGTCATATAAAGGTGCATTCTCTGAGGTGCACCAGTTTGAATATAAATCCAGACTAGATGAAATAATCCAGATGTTTATCATTTCGTTGGAATTAAATTGAATGGAAAACATTTCAGAGTGTGTCCCTAGATTCCAATCGGAAATACATGGATGACGGCAAAATTCTTGTGTATCGACATAAATAATTTCCTTGTATAAACTATAAATCTGAGCGTATCGAAAGCTTTGCTCTAAGGCCATTATTTCCGCATTACTTTAGAGATTTAAAGTGGTGATTGCGATTCTGGGTAGAAATTAGCTACACACAATTATTTTCTTATGATTAGATAATGGCTTTTCTTTGGAATCTCTTGGTTTTTTATTTTAGCCGAACATTTTTCATAGAAACTAAAAAATATGTAATATGTTTCTATTATCCGGGAGAAAACATAATATATATTGATCTTGATCTCTAACCCACTTCCTGGCGCACTGAAAATCCCCATGACAATCTAGCTCCATAACATAATATATTGATTATTTTCGAAGCATTCGAGAATCTTGGTTATAGGATGATCCCTATATCGCATCTCTAGCCACAATGCATAGAAATAATGTTTGTATAAAGCGATGCACAAACATATGAATATTTCGATTCTGTGTTTCTACAAATACATAAAATACCGATCATAATTATAATATATGTATATATGTTTATGTTGATGCCTATTTATGTATACACCATGCATACATAATCAGATATATACAAATACACACATGAGATTCCCAGCAGGCAGGTGAATAGTGGATATCCTGGTCCGTGTATCGGAAGCAATCGCAGGACGATGCGCCCGCCGCTGCCACGGTTCCGCTCGTATATACATATTTATGTAAATAATACTATAAGGCATTGTTTGGCAGGACGCTGTACGTCCTCGCACAATGTCTGTATCTATAGAAATATGCATTTGTTTGTTGGGATTAATTATTATTTATTATAGTATGCTCGTATGTCGTATATGTATATTTGAACGATTTTAATAGTTCACTTTCGAAAGTCCAGGATTTTGGGTGGAATTTATTGCGATTATTGGAATTGACGATATAGACATTTATTATAGTATTTAATTATTAATTATTAATTTAATTTATATAAAGATGGCATCAAAATAAGATTACACCTTCAAATTCAAGCGTGTGAAATAATATCAATAATATCGATAATATTATTAATAATATCAATATCAAGAATTTCTGAAAATATACTAATAATATAAATATAAATACAATATTATCAATAAATTATAATTTATACAGTAAGAATATTTAAAATACAGGTAATAATATCATAATACAGAGAATAATAATAATATTAGTTATAATATCAAATAATAATTGATAATATCTGTAATATACAGAGAATATATTCTCGCGTATACTCATATTGTTTGATGCTAATTTTGCTAGGCGAAAGGCACAAAGTTGCTTACTTACAGGGTTATTTGTGGTGAATAGTCAATAATTTGTAATATATATTTCATGTGATATATTATTTTTATTTTTTCTATTATTATTTGACTATTCATCCTAGAAGTATGCAACTTTGTAATGATATATAGTGCTAACCTAACAAATTTACCATCAACCAATGAGTTCGCGAGAATATACTCTCTGTATATTACCAATATTACCGATTATTATTTGATGTTATTATCATTATTATTTTTTGTATTATAATATTATTTGAAAGTAGTTTTAATATTGTTACTATATAATTGATAAATAATGGATATTATAGTATTTATAATATTATTATTAGTATATTATCTAAAATTCTTAATATTAATAATAATATTATCGATATAAACTATTTCAATTGGTTTTTGTGTTTGCAAGCTTTTTACTTGACAGTTATAGAGTATACTCAGCCTGTTTTTTTTTAAGGAGGATGACAACATACAAAATGATGCATAGAGGGATGTGAAATATAGTATTCTATGACCACCACACTTTTGTTTCTTAGATTTAATTATAAATTTTATGCGAGACAATTTCAGTACTACGTTAAAAGGTATTACAATGGTTTACTGGCATAAAAACTATATGTGTCGACAAAATAGAAAAAAAGTGGTTACGTTTAGTCAATTTCAGTATACAATTTAGGAAGGAGGGGGTGGTTAAATGTGGTTACGCTGTGTTACGGAGGCACCCCGAGTCTGAGCTGATGTTACGTAACAAAATAACATGATTATTTATAAAATCGCAAGTTTAATATATAATTATTTGATTTTTGTTTTTTATTTAGGAGGATGGGGTGTTAATTGGTTTTATTACGTAATATTAGTGGGTCTACAATATTGTTACGGTTGTGTTACAATGGGGGGAGAGGGTAAAAAAGCTTTATTTAGCGTTACGTAATATAAACTGTTTGTATACATTTTAAAATTAAAATTTAATTTCATTGTTTAGAAATATACAATATTAGTATCAATTAATGAGTACGCGATATTTTATTCGAGAGTATTAAATATATTATTTCTGTAATATCCATAATATACTATGTAAAATTAGTAATGCTACATTAAAAATATCTTTAAAATATTGAGAATACCATAAATATTCTAAGAAATACCAAAATAATTTAGAATATTATAAAATTATCGATAATAATAAAAATAATATGTAATATGAAAAAAAATATTACAAATTATGTGGTAATACGAAAAAAATTTAACAAAATCGAAATATATGAATATAGTATTTTTACGTAGTGAAATGTATTAGAAATATTTCAAGCAATAAATTATATACTGTAGCTTTTGTGAAAATGAATTATAACTTAGTAGACACCTTGTTAGGTTACTTTATTTTGAAGTTCTTTTCTTTACTTTTTGTCTGGCTGTGTTCAATAATACATTAATAAAGAATAATTCAGAAAAACTTTATATAGTCAAATAATTTGTTTCCAACAGGTTATAGGCCCAGATAACGTTAAAATATTCTATTGTGAAGTTAAACAATGTAAAGTTCTTAAAAAAGCATGACAAAAGATGTTATTTCGGCGAAGAAAATAGTCACTGGTGTCGACTTTTTAAGAAATATAAGGCGTATTTGCAAAAGAAAAGTGGTGTTGACTAAAGCAGAAACAGCAAGAAAATTTAGTTGAGGAGGACAAAAAAAATGTTTTTTTATTTCTTATTTCAAAACAAAAGCAGCATGGTTGGATAATCGACTCCTGTGCTACTTGCCATATAACATCTAATAAAGAATTCATTTCTGATGAATTCGATTCGAACCCATAGAGAGAAGATTTTTGTGGCGAATGGAGAAACGAAACCAGTAGAAGTTACTTCGTTTGAAAGTTGGTATGGACGAAAGCCAAACATTCCTCATTTCAAAAGTTTTGGATCGAAATGCTATGTGCCGGACGAGGAAAACAGAAGCTGGATCATAAGGCAATCATAATACAAATGATTTCGTTGGGATTTGATGAACAACCCAAAGCCGATAGATATTTTGACCCTGGAACAAAGCGTGTGAAAATTAGTAGAGACGTCAGATTTGTCATTCAAGATGAAAGTTCGAATAAAAAAGATTTATCAAATTATGATGGTCAAATTATGACAGATCTCGAAGCAGAAAACGACAGCAAAGGTGAGGTATTTTACAGCGATGAAAGTGATCATGATGAATCTGAACCAGTTCGCCGATCTAAGCGATCTACTACAAAGTGAATTCCTCCCAGACGTCTGATTGATGAGATATTAATTGCTGCAACCGAAATCAAAGAGCAAAAACGTATAAAGAGGCAATGACTGGCCCAAATAAAGTACAATGGTGGGCAGCGATGAAGTATGAGGAGATAAAGTCTCTTAATGAGAATCAGACTTGGGATCTAACCGAGCTTCCTGACGGCAGAAAAACAGTCGGTTGCAAATGGGTGTTTAAATTAAAGTTTGGAGCTGATGGAAAAATTAGACGATTCCAGGCACGTTAAGTTGAACGGTGATTCTCACAAAAATATGAAATCGACGGTTGTTTTCAGTTCTCAACAACACTAATTTTTTTTAACAAATACACAAATCGAAAAGGAGAGAAAAGAGATTAGGAAGAATTTTACAAGGTTTTTTTTGCCAGACTCCCAGTGGCGTAGCTTTATGGAGCAGAAGCGCCCTAGTCAAAATGGCACAAAAAACATAAAAGCCCTTCTTATTTCAATGCTGTATAATTTAAATTACCATATTTGGGTTAAGCCTACTGGGGAAATCAGAAAAAGTTTGTGCGTTTTAGAGTCGTTGGAATAAAAATAGACCCAAAAGGTAAAAAAAAGTTTTTTTTTCACTGAATTAAGATAGGCTACCTAAATATGTTAAGCTATATAGAAACAATTTTGGAGATTGATTACCTTAAATAAATTCGGCATGCAGGTTTCGAAGTTTGGGTCCATTATGCATTATGCCCAGTGACATTATTTTTTGAAAAAAACAATTCTTCGAATAACAAGTCGTCGAGTAGAGGGATGTAGAATAGTAACTATGACTAACACTTTTTAAATATTTATTTAGGTAGAAAACCCTTGCTTTAAAATGGAGGAGTGAGATTGTGGAATAGTACTCTATGACCAAATCCCATTTGAATATTTTTAGGAAAACAAGGAGCAACACCATTTAGATTTTATTTGACGAATTGTTTTTCGATAAACTTTTATTCCATGAATTGTTATTAGAAGAATTGGTATTCGATGAATTTATATTCAATGCTTTTTTTCGATGAATTGTTTTTTACGAATTGACCGGATACGCTTACGGGAAGGCTAACAAGAAGGAGTTTCTTGGTAAAATTTTTAAGGGCAGGCAATAAAATGGTTAGATATTTGGGGCACACAGTCAAACGGAAACGAACACCTCTTAAGTATATTTAAGTGATATTTAAGACTAAATCAAATATATATCTAAAAAGTAATGGTAGTTGTTAACTGATATTTGTTTAGAAATATAATTAATTACATTCCCAGTAACCATTTTATCACTCATCAATGAATTAATCATCGCGTGATTATTGGTCAATCGAAGGAAAATGACTGAAGTCGGCCACAAATATAGAATATTCAAGCTGTAATGTAAATTAAAATTATAAATTATCAAAATAAAATAAGTTGAATTATTGGGTCAATTATAATACAAACCAATATCAGCAAGAGGCCACAATACAAATTTTTCGATGAAAATTCGGAATTGTAGATATACGAATTGGGTCAAGTTTAAGAACCTCATCGCTGATAGAGCAGTCGAATGGGAATTCAACACGGACTCAATCGATGGTCTTGATACGGCTTCTCGCTAAAGACTGAATCCTCCAGCCCTCTTAGAGTTACAAAGACAATAACCCTTGTCCATGGTGGTCAAACAATATTCAGAAAATTCGGAAACTGGTCAAAACGTATTTTAAGAAGGCTCGAAAGACTGGCTTGCAAAATAAATGGAACCGTTTTTTTAGTACACAGAGAACCTCTAAATAAGCTTTAAGGATTTCTGTGAAGAAATCGAGAGTATTCAATAATTTTAGAGGCTTCATCGGACCCTGTCAAAGGACGCAGCCGTTAAAAATGTGTCCTTAGGGCTACCGAATGGCTCTTACACAACTACTAACAAAAGTAGCAGTTTGCTTACCGGATACAAACTCCTGGGGAATTCCACGGAGGTCCCTTTCATTGCCGGTGGCTCTTCCGTGGACTGGGAAGTGTCGTCTTCCATCATTAGCGAAGATAAAGTCGAATGGGCGATTAATACGTTTGCACCGTAGAAGTCGCCTGCGGAGGAAGGACCTCTCTATGAGATTTTCAAGGATGCTTGGCTTTCGGTTTTATGCCGGACACCTGGAGAAATGTTGGTGTATCGTTCATTCCTAAACCAGGTCCGTCTAACTATGTAACCAGCATCATCATTAAATCTTCCTTAAATCTCTCAAACGCATGATAGGTTTATTAGGTATGAGGTCTTAATTGATTATCCCATGCACGGCAATCAGCATCCCTACCAGACTGATAGATCAGTTGAATCCGCTCTGCATAGGCTAATGACGAGGACAGAGAAATCCCTGGACGACAAGGAAATGGCCCTCGAAACATTCCTTGATATCGAGGGAGCGTTTAACAACGTATCCTTTGACGCGGTCCAGACGGCTTGTGCTGCCCATCGCGCTAGTCCCACACAGTCACAAGAAGGATAAACTTTATGCTTAGGCACAGAATTGTCCACTTCGATACTGGAAGTGAAACCGTTAGGGTCTTGGCAATAAAAGGTACTCGTCAGGGAGGAGTTCTTCCTCCCCTGCTATGGTGTATGGTGGTCAATGACCTCATTGTCATTCTCAATGAGAGAGGCTTCTATACCCAAGCTTAAGCCAACGACATTATGGTTATCCTATCACGAAAATATGGGAGCGTTTTGTGTGATCTCTTTCAGCACGCTTTGAATATTATCTTCCAATGTTGTGAAGGTTTCGGTCTTTCGGTTACCGCCTGAAAGACTGAAACTATTCTCTTCTCCAGAAAAAAAACAAGATTGAAGGACTCCGTCCAATCAGTCTAGGTATCAATCCAGTTAAGAGGGTTTTGAATACGTTGGTGTTAAACTTGACAACAAACTTTCCCGGAAAGATCAACTGGTCTACAGAACTTACCAAAGCTACCAACGTATTTTGGCAATGTCGAAAGGCTTTCGGTGAGTCTTGGGGATTATCCGTGAAAACTGGTCAACTAGTTCCTACTTAGACATAATTAGATCTCTCGCATCCTACGCCATCATTGTGTGGTGGCAGAGAGCGAGAAAAGCAGCGGCTATAAGGCAATTAGAGAAATTTGTTTCTAGTACCATGAGAACCAATCCCACATCTGCTTTGGAAATCCTTTTGGAAATGCCACCTCTCCACCTCTTGATCGAGGCGGAAGCTACGTGGGCGGAACGAAGGCTAAACCCCAGCGGATGTTGGAAGTCCTCATCAAAGGGTCACGCCTGCATATTAAGGGAGACCGTCAGTCTTAGGCCTGAATTTGGAATGCCATCAGACTACGTCATTCCGTGTTTTAGATTTGGTAGTAAGTTTGAAGTCAATATCCCGAGAAAAAGGATTAGACACGTGGTACAATCACTCCACTAGAGGGGAGGGTATGGTTCACCGACGATTCTCTCAAAGAGAAATGTTCTGGCGCTGGAATTCATTATTCCAACCCCTCCACTGAAGATATGGCCGTCTCCCAGTTTCTGTGTACGAGGGCGAAGGAGATGCGCCTGTTCCAATGGTCAAGCAGCCCTGAAATCGCAGAGCGCTTTCAGATTTACTCCTAGACTAGTGCTGTTGGCAGGTGCTACAAGAACTATCTCTAGATTCTCCTGTAAGCTTGGTTTTGGTTCCTGGTCACTCAGTAATCCCGGGCAACGAGCAGGCTGACCTCTTAGCCTGAACTTTTAGTAAAGCCCGCTTTCTCAGATCTACAAGATCCCCCTTGACTCGCTCTGCCTTCCTCCTCCTAATAAGATTGCGGAGTTCGTCAAGAGATCGAGAGGGTTCCCGGAGGTCTACCGACTCTAAAATACGGGTTATGGGCCCTCTAAGTGGCCTACGTGCTGGACCTGTCTCTTTGAGACGATTCCACCTTCCAATCATCATCATATCTACCGAATTCCAGCGCTGCGGAGAAGAATTTCGTATCTAGAACTGCTCGCATTGAATTTACATCATTCATCTTATTTAACCTCAATATAAAATTGAATTTATAAAATTAATTAATTGCAAGTATAAATAATTCAACACATTGCTTGTTTAAACTCTTCATCACCCAACAAAACAAACACGTACACCGTATATATAAATAACCTCGCTCCACAAACACCCCATCACTTCTTAAGCTGGCCATTTTGAAAATTAAGGGATGATGGAAGATGAAGAACGATTGCGCGGGCTCCATGTTTGCGTATTTTTGCTGCATAGTTTACAACATCAATTATGCACAGAAACGCAGCTCAACTGGAAACTGATATACACACACACAAATGATAATGTGTGTGTGTGTGTCTGACTGTGTGTTCCATAAAAGCCCGCAGTCTATACAGCTTTTAAAAAAAAAGTATTAAATTTCCCATCTGAGCGTATACCACTGCATCATCGCGTGGAGTCTGCTCCTGCTGTGGCGCACAGTGGTCGTAAAAACCGAATAGCTCTAAAAGTACTGAACCAAATCGTTTGATGATTTTTGATATATGTTTTTAAGAATTAAAAAAAAAAGTTTTTTTTTAATTAAAAAAAAAAAAAATAAAAGAAAAAAAAATATTTTTAAATTTTTTTTTTTATGATTTTTTTTCTGGTAATTTTTTTTTTTTTATAATTTGCATTATATATTATTTTTTTAAAGTGATAGAGCGTATAAGAGCTGTATTAAAATATATATAAAACTAAATTGCAGCCAAGGTTGCAAGAAATTGCAAGTTTTTTTTCCGAACATAATGGTACTTTAACCTTACTTTTTTGATATTTTTCAGGTTGCAGATACGTAAAGAATTCATACTTTCGTGTAATGATCGTTTTTCCCGCCCAAAACCCACTGTGCGGCGCTGCGGCCGCGCAATTTAAATAAATATCTATAATATACAGTATTTGAATTCTCTGACCCAGATCGTGTACAAAGTACAAACATCTAGAAATATATATACAAAAATGCAAACACACCCTGGCGCATACACGAACATGTTGTGTGTGTGTGTGTGTGTGTGTGTGTGTTCCTGTGCATGTTCATGTGTATTGCGAATAATTCACATTTTATGCCAATGGATGCCAATGTACGATTTTGTTTCGAGAGAATGGAAAAACGTTTCAACGGAAAACGTAGCCAACTGTGGTGGCCGGCGCGGCGTCTGCAGGAGGCGGAAACCAAGGCAATAAAGTTCGGGTTTTTTTCGGTGTGCACTGTGACCACAAGACGCCGCGCCGCCCCGCCACCGGCCGGCATCGTCGCGTTTTTTTGTATAGTCTACAAAAGTTTATAATATACAATGGACACCGGCGACAAGAATATACTATTGAACAATTGTGCACGTTGCACATTGATTTTATGTTTTTTTATTTTCAATCAGAAATTTTTTAATGGTATTGGAATTCAAATTCAAGATTGTTTTCACGATTGACTGGACTACACCAGTGGCGTCGCTAGTGGGGGGCAGGAGGTGGATGGGTGTGACACTATTTCATAAAACAAAAATGGAAATCTATCTGTGGGATCTTACTGAAACAAATTGTGACACACTAAAAAAATAGGTAGGTATAATTTTAGTATAAAATTCATCATAGGTATCATATATGTTCAGTATAAATTTCATCGTACGCTCTGTGTCATTTCTAAAAAAAAGTTGAATAAGAGCTTAAAAATGCACTATTGGGCCATGCTGTTGTTCTAGGTCTCTCGATTAGCCGAAAATCGTGATTCGGCCAATCGTGATTCGGCCAATCGAAAAGAGGCCAATCGTAGTACATTCGCTGTTGTCTAGGTTATTTGGCTTAACAAGGAAGTTGAGCTTTTACAGTTTTTTGGCTAAATTAAGAAAAAAATAGAAATGGGGAGTTTATTTAGACTCTTTGTTAAAATACACTGAAACGTGCGCTTATGTTTACAGAAACATTTTTTTATTTCCTAATAATTTTGTAATCCAGAATTTTAAAAGAGAGTTTTTTAAAACAAAATTAAAAAAAAACAGAATTTTAAACTGAATTTGAATTTTGTAAAACAGTATTTTGTAAAAACAGAATTGTAATCCCTAATTTTTTTATGAAATCTATCGTGATGATATGCCCCACCCCCCCCAAAACATTTTCTGGATCCCACTATAAAAGGGTGCTATAAATAATGAAAGTATTTTTTCTTTTTTTGCATTACTAGAATGTTAGAGGGCTCAGATTGAAGACCAGGGACTTCTTATTGGCTAGCACAGCTTGAATGAAAACAGCATCAATAGACTTTGCATCATCTAACAATCTCGTGGTGAGCAGAACCCATATTGCGCACAGGGCCATACACAAGGGTCGTGAACTGTCCACAATTCCAAGAGTGATCAATAAATTCAAGGAAATTGGGTCGATTATGGAAGGCAAGTCTCCTGTGCTTCGGCGTACCGGCTGGTCTCTCAAATACATTGCTGCTGTAAACGAGAGTGTCGCCGAAAACCCCGGAACATCAATTCGGCATCGTTCAAAACAACTGCAACTTTCGAGGAGGACCACGCAGCGAATTCTAACGAAAAACCTTCACCTTCATCCTTACAAGATTCAGCTGACCCAGGAGTTCAAACCAGCAGACCATGCACAGCGCAATGGCAATGCTGTGACTGTCAACGGCTTGCGTTACCACAACATGATAACGGAGTTCTTGTGGCCAATTGCAAGGACTTGACCTAGACGACATGTGGTTCCAGCATGACGGCGTGACCTGCCATACCGCGCATG
>JAAAKO020045024.1:0-11719 GCA_010015015.2 Bolitophila cinerea
TTAATTGGGTCTCTTTTTAAACTTAGGCATTGGCGAAGGCAGCGGCGTTCTAATCGACGTATTGATTCCATTTGAGCAGAAGTTATGTTGAACCATATTGGGAAACCGTATGTGATTTGAGGGCGAATTAGCTGTTTGTAGCATAATATTTTAATGTCTTTATCTACTTTACTATCAACGTTCATTATTGGGAATAAAATTGACTTGACCATGTTGGCTTTTTTAATTGAGTGTTTGACGTGGGAGCAATTTTTCCATAAATTTGTTAAATGTATTCCAAGATATTTTATTTTGTTGGTTTGTTTTAAATTGTGGCTTCCTATTGTAAGTTTAATTTTTTTTTCACGTTTTAAGATCTGTTTACCACATTTTGGAGACGGGTTTCTAAAAATTATGTATTCACATTTATCCCTGTTTATTTTAATTTTCCATTTGTGAAAATAAGTTTTGAGTGCTTCGAGGTGGAGGTTTAGGTTTATTGCGGAGTGTTTTAAGTTTTGTGTTGTAGAGTATATTATTGTGTCGTCGGCGTATTGTATTAAATCAGTTTTTCTGTTGCTAAGGCCTATGGAACTAGGCACATCTAAAGTGTATGCAGTATATAGGTCAGGAGAAAGAATAGCACCTTGTGGTACTCCAGATTTTGCTATATAATGAACAGAGTTAACACCGTTGACTACTACAGTGTAAACTCTATTTTGTAGGTAGTTATATATTAGTGCACAAAGTCTTTCGTTGATGTCATATTTGAAATGAAGCTTCCATATAAGCCCTGATATCCACACATTATCAAAAGCTTTCTCTAGATCCAGCAGAGCAGCCATTGTAAATTTATTTTGTATAAGTCCTTTGTTTATCTTTTCGCTTAAAACAAGCAATGCATGCGTTGTTGAGTGCCGTGGTCTAAAACCAAATTGGAATGATGGCATGAGACCAAGCCTATCTATTTCGCTTCTGTGCCATTGTAGAATTATTCTTTCGAATAATTTTCCAAGGCAAGGCAGTAAACAGATTGGTCGGTAGCTTTCTATGTTTATGGGTGTTTTTTTTGGTTTTAATAGTGGTAATATTTTACCAATTTTCCATTTTTCAGGAAAGTAGGAAATATTTATGCAGTTATTAAATAAAATGCATAATAATGAGACAGCTTGTGACGGGATTTTTTTAAGGATTGTGTTTGGAATGTCATCAACACCGCAGGACTTTTTGTTGTTTAGTGATTTCAAAAGACTCGATACGTGTGTTACTGTGGTGAATGGCTGTTTTAACTGGGGTTGGTTTGAAAACGATGTGTTATTAAATTCTACGTGGGGTGTTATTTGGTTTCTGTTTGTAATTGATGCTAACCAAGCCTGTACTGTGCATTGTATTTGATCTGTGAATTTTTTATCTCCGTACTCCAGATTTTTTGAGTGTATACCCTCGTAGTGTTCTGCAAGCATGTTAGCTTTGTCTTTGTTATTGCATATTTGTATGGTTTTGGGTGGGGGATGCGTTTGTAGTATGTTATGTATGTCTGTTATTGGTGAGTTTTGTGATAGATCTGAATATTCTACGTGCAGTGTTGGTACTTCGCTAAATGTTTTTCTACCTGTTACGTGATTTATGTTAGTGAATACGTTGTGGTCTTTACGTATGTTTAATATCCGCCTTGACCAAGCTATATTAAGATTATACTCAATTGAATTTGTGACCATTACTGTAACGCAGTTTAAATTAGATCTTAAAGTACAATATTCTGTATTTGTTTTGTTTCCCATTTTTGTAAAGTTTAAGAAAAGTTTTCTTTGCAGAGTGTGCTTCATCTTTATTAGTTTTATAACATATTTTGGGAGGTCTACATGTGAGGAGTGATTTCTCGAGTTTTTTGTAATGCAGTTTGACATGGAAGTTTGAATAATATTTGTTATGGAGTCTATGCCTTTATTTATTTCTTCAATAGTTAAGTTTTTATTGGGGGGGAGGTTTGTAATAATATTAGAATCTTTTATATTTTTGATTATATTAGTTTTAAATTTTGGCCAATTAGTTTTGGCATAGCGCCAGTATAAAGCAGGATCCTGATTACATATTTTTATATTTGAATTTCCGGATTGAAGTTTTATATTTAACTCAACTGCTTTATGGTCGGAAATGCAAGGATCAAGTGTTTTAAGGAACTGATTACAGTGATTTTGAGAGTATTGAACTTGAATTTGTTGGTGTAAAATAAAAAAATCTAGATAACTTTGTCCAGTATTGTATGTTGGGTGCATTGTGTGTGTAAGTTTTGTTTTGTGTATGTGTGAGTTTTTCATAAGCCATTCATCTAATATTTCACCATTCTTATTATTTGATGGATTAAACCATTTCATGTGTCTAGCGTTTAGATCCCCTCCAAATATAAAAAGGTTATTTGGGACATCTATTAATTTAAAAATATTTTGTAATATTTGCGTGTTTAAGTATGGAGTGTTCTTTGCTTTTGGTGGGTTGTACCACGCTCCGATGTACAGGAATTTATTGTCGTTGAGAAAAACCTTAATAATGGTGCATTCGAGTTTCTGAGTGTTAGAATTTGTGTTAACTGGTTCAAATCTAATGTGTTTTTTTATGAGAACTCCCGTGCCGCCACCGCCTATGTCAAGCCTATCGTTTCGTATAAAGATATATTCTGGAAAATTAATTTTGTGTTTAGTTTTAATCTTGGTTTCGCATAAAAGTACAATATCAGGATTGTGGTTATTTAAAAAAAGCTCAAGTAAGACACGTCTATTTTTTTTAATTAGGGAGTTTACGTTAAATTCAATGATTTTTAGTGTTTTATTTTGTGTGTATGTATTGTTTTGGTTTTTATTTGCATTTTGGAAGTGCAGCATTTTATGGCGTAAACGAAGCACATCCTAAATCTAATAAGAAAAATAGTAAAGAATTCTTTTTCTGTTGTGTGTTGGAAATATTCATAAATTTTGGCAAAAAATCATTTACTTTTTCTATTATTGTGAACAGGTCTTGTCCGAAAAGTTGTTTACATTCTGTTTGAATAATGTTGAATGAATTATTTTGTGTATGTGTATGTGTATTGTTTGGGTTTGATTCTAATTCACCGTTCTCGAACATCATTTGTTGTCGTTTTTTATATAGGTGGTTATCTTGATTATATTCCGTTACGTTACTTGTTTGTGTGTGTGTTTTTGTTTGTGTTCTGTTTTTATTGTGTTGTATTGGCTGCCATGTTGTGTTATTTACGTTAAATGTGCTGGTCTCTGTGTTAATGTTTGGATTTGTATTGCTAGATATATTTGCGTATGTGATGTTCGGTTTAATAAAGCGGTTAAACGAACGTTGTTTATGTTCATTATTAATTTTAATTTGTTCATTCCTATTTTTAATTATGTGTATGTAGCTTTGGTATACTGGACATTTTTTGTAGCTGGCAGGGTGGCCTATGTTTCCACAATTAACGCACGCTACATCTTTTGCTGCTTCGGCACCTTCTTCACTTTCCGGGTTGTTTGACATCGATCTCGTGCATTTGCCTCTGGGATGAGCATCGGTGCATTTGACACATCGGTATGGCATGCCGCAGTTTTTTGCACTGTGGCCGTGTCGCTGGCAGTTAAAGCACTGTGTGGACTTGCTGGGTTGTCGTTTTTCCCAGTATACTTTTTGGTGCAGTAGATGTGTTATCTTTGACAGACTAAGAACATCTGATCCTGGTTTCATTTGTACTATTTTGCTGTTGAGTTTTGTGTGTTTGTGTGTGTTGTCGCTGTTTGGCATGTCAATGACAGTTATTAGTGTTATATTTAACTTAGGACTTTCTAGAGCCAACAAGATTTCTTCGTTATCGACCCTAGTTATGATTGTTTACATTTTTTAAATTTTAAGTTGAATAATTTTTATATATTTAATTACAGTTTTTTCCTCAGGATCATTCCTACTTTGTTGAATTATCACTGAATCATTTATTTAAATTCGTCATACCAATGCAAAATAACGTTATATTCGAATCTTTCTATTAAAAAAAACATTTAAGGGCTTTAAAAAAATTAAAACCGAGAAATGAGTCGCTAGTGCCCTAAACACGGTTTTAGGGAAAATAATATTTTTCTTACATTGCAAAAAAAAATATTAAAAAAATATGGAATTTTATGAATTTGTTTTTTTTTTTGGTTTATCAAACAAAATATTCATAAAATAAAATATTAGACTGCCGAATTAATAAAAAAAACATTATTTTTTTTAATTGGAAGTATATAATATAAATATAAATATAATAAAAATAATATTTATAATTTAATTGAAAACTACTTTTTTATAAAGCATCGAATTATATTTCATACGGTTTCGGCATTTCAATTTTTTTATAGTTGGTTTTCAATTGTAACAACTCATTCAAAAATTTCAGTCCACATTCCAAAACCATTTTCCACTCAAAAATATATATCTAAATATATAGTCCATTTAGCGCTTCCGCTACAGTTCTTAAAGTGCTAACACCAAATGTTGAAATCGCATTCGTTGTTGGGATATATATCCAAAAATTGGTGCGTACTGGTGGCAGCTTCGGGAGGCAGAGCAAGGGGCACCGAAAGCTCCAAACTACTACACAAATTCTCATTACAAATGTATATATTATATTTGCGAACGATTTGTGTGCGCTCCATTTAGCTATGTGTGTGTGTGTGTCTGTATTCTGTGTATATATTACATACAGTTTGAATGGGCTTGAATGTATGCATGAGTGTGTGCGCCAAGGAATATATTAAACACAGGCGAACTTTTAATTAGCCGCAGTAATAAAAGATTAAAATTTCATTTATTATATTTGGGTTTCCGACGTTATTCTTTGGTGTGTGTGTATGTGTGTGTGTTTCTGTGCGAATTGTTGAGCAAATACGTATTCATTTTGTGTGTATTCTAGGGTATAGTATAGTTTTTATTTATATATATATGCAAATATTATACATTCAAATGTAAGAATTATCTAAAATTTAAACGTATAGTTAAATGAAAAATAAATATCACAACTTATTCTTAATTAAATTGTAGCTATTGTTTCTAAAATCTGTTCTTTATTTATCGGTCAAGATTAGAAAGCCATAAATAATATAAAACATTTTTTTCTTATCGTCCGTAAACCAATAAAATAAACAGAATTATTATTAATAATTGGCATTTTTTGTTTTCGTTAAAATATTTTAAATAGAATAATTTTTTTAATTTGTAATTTTTTTATTTAACAAAAATTAAACTTTTATAGCATATAAAAAATACTAATTCATTATAAAACCAAAATAAAAAAATTAAATATTTTAATATATATATCATTATAATTATAATTTAAAATATCCAAATTCCGTATTAAAATAGATGAAATAGTGGATATATACAAAACGGTGCATAGTCAGTTTCATTTAGTGCTGTCAAAATTCGAATTTCTTGGGACCGGTTAACCGTGATAAAAAACGGGTAACCAAAAACCGGTCCAGCCCGAAAAACCCGTCCAGACCGAAAAACCGGTCCAGACCGAAAACTTCCAGTCCAGACCGAAAAACAGGTTCAGACCGAATAATCGGTCTAGACAGGACATGGTTTCTTAAAAAAAAGTCAGTCTATTCAAACGGGAGGTGGACTTTTGAGGCAAAGACAAATGCGGCACGGCTAATTTGCCAAATGCGGCACAGTTTATTTCCGGTATAGGACAAATGCGGCAATTCTTAAAATGGGAAAATGACAAATGCGGCACATGCCAAATGAGGCATGGACAAATGGGGCAGATCTATTTTGCCAGATGCGGCAAATGGTATTTCCGTTATAGGACAAATAAGGCTATTTCAAAAATGAGCCGCATTTGTGCTCATAACAAATGTGGTATGGTATTTGCGATATAGACAAATGAGGCTATTCTAAAAATTAAAAATGACGAATGCGGCTCATGATAAATTCGGCTCGGACAAACGCGACTATATATAAAAACTATATACTATATAAAAAAGTGCCGCATTTGTCCGGACAAATGGAAGTTGAATTATAGACAAAGACAAAAAATACAGATAATGGAAAGAAAAATAGTGCTTTTTTTGCATGTTTTTGACAGTATTAAGCAAAATACTAGCAAAAAACATACAAAAGACTAGCAAGTATTTCTTTAAACTTAGAGTATTTTTAGTGTTGTTATTGGTGCGTTTTTGAGATTATAAGAATCCAAATCTACCAATATCCCTGGAAGTATGCAATTTTGGGTTAATTGATATAATGTTTGCTGTAACAACTAACTAACAATATAAATATCATAGTATATTAGAGGTGGTAATATTGCAGGACAAATTTATTATTGAAATTAGCATGTGATGCCCATAAAATAATAAATGCGTCGCTTTTTTATATATACATTAAATATAAAGCCGCATTTGTCCGTGCCGCATTTGTCATGTGCCTTATTTTCCAAATAGCCGCGCCTCATTTGCCATGTGCCTGAAATAAAAGGGCCTCAAATGTCTAAATTGAATGCCTCATTTGTGATGTGCCGCAGATGTCTTATACTCATTTGTCTTAGCTCCATTTGTCTTTGTCGCAAATGTCTTTGCTGAATCTGTCTTTGCCTCAAAACTCACACCACCAATCATATATATATTTTTTTATGGAGACTAAATATAGTTCGAAAAATAATAATTAATAAAACAATCATTTGATTTTTTTGACAGGTTATTACCGCTGTAGCTTTCCTTTTTTTAGATATTTTATTTAAGATTTATCTTTTGTTTGAGGTGTTGTCTACACCTTATTTTATTTTATAGATTTTTTATTTGTATTTGATTCTTGTAATTTATATTGCATATTTATAGTATTAAAATGCACATTATTTTTGATTTTATTAAACAATGTCAATGAAAAATAACATAAATATTTATAATTTTGCGAATTTAAAAAAAAATCTTGATTTTTCAAAAAAATATAAAAAAATTGTGAACATTTTAAAAAATTTGTCATAAATTAACAAAAAGACGTATTTATAATTCATATGTTCATATGATATTAATAAATATGTTCATACAAATTACAACTGCGTACATACACACAAAATGTATAAAACTAATCCACGATTTGTTTTAACTTTTTAATGTAAACATTTGTAGTTTTTACATACGCTTTTATTAATTTTTTTGTTTGCAATTTTAATTTGTATTTTAACATTTCTAATTTGTATGTACAAATTTCAAAATTTTATAACGAAGTTTTGATATACACAATAGTTATTTATATGTAATTTTTTTGTTCATATTATGTACATTTTTGTATTTAATGCCCAATATCAAGACAATTTATTTGTATAAACTCATTTAAATAATTATGTTTGCACTAGATTTCTATCTGTATATTAATAGGTTATTCAATGCTATTTTAGTAACAATTTGGTTAAATTAGTTGATTGAAAATTCCATTTAAAAAAAATAGCACACTGAAAAAAATATACTGAACAATATAAAATATACGAAAAAATTGTGTGCACCGAAGAAATATCGCTGCTGCTCTTTTAAAACAATCCTTTTTTGACAGCTCAGAAAATGATTTTACAGGATTTACTAAATTTTGGATGTTTCTCCATTATATCGTAATAACAAAAAATGTAAATGTAAAATTTTTTTTTTTTTAATATAGCTTATATAAAAATTATTACTTTTTTTTATTCGCTTAGACAAATATCCTTAATTTACTCTTTTGAATTTAAAATATATATTATGAAAAATTCTAAATAATAATTTTAAACGTTCGCTAAAAACAATAATATGTTCAGTATTAAATTAAAAAATCGATTTCATATAATTCAATTATTAATAATATTATTCCTATTATTCTCATATGAATATTATTAGTTTAACTGTGTATATTTGAATTATTTTTTGTCATATATATGTCATGTTATAAACATAGGCTAAAAAAACAATTATACATTTAAAAGGCGATTTCTTATAATTCAATTATTATTCTATTAGTTATAATTTAAAAAAGGTATAGCTATAAACTAATTGTTTGAAAATGTATCAATCGAAACAATTATGTTATAATCCTTTTTTGTGGCATAATTTTTTAAAGGCATATATTTTTTTATATTTAACACAATTAAAATGATAGCTTATTAGAAATAAAGATGTTAATTTAAACAACAATATAATAATAAATAAAACTCCAAACCTTTTTTTTACCAAATATTTTTTATATATCGTGTTGGTGTCTGGAAAGTGCGTTGAATCTTTTCAACGGGTTATGGGCCCAGTTATCCAGGCATACGTTTATTACATAATAATGCAAGTTGGAATTCCCAAATTGAGACTTCGGCACTTGGAAGTATGCAGTGAAAGCGTATTTGGAATTAGAATGTTTGTGGGGCATTGTGTCTGACATATATGCTGAACCCGACTCATTTTGCTGGTTGAACCGATCCACTACGCATTTTTTACAAGATAAAAACACAGCTAAAGGCGTATGGAACAAATTAACAGGAGCATTTGAAGATTCATGCACATTAATCGCTACGATGTTGGAATCATGTGATTCGATGGAAGAGTTTGTAAGTAAAATTATTTCAAACGCACATAAGCTACGAGAAGCTGGTATGGACATCAATGATGAGTGGATTGGTACGCTTTTGCTGGCTGGACTTAAAACTAATACTTACATAAATAGAGCAAATGAATCAAGTGAACTCAATACAATTCCATCAAATAACGACAACTTAATCAAAAATACAAACAATGTCGAAAAAGACCTAACTGTTTTACAGAATGCTGATATCGAGGTTCAACATAATGAAGTTAAACGATTGCCAAGAAGATCAAAATGATCCCGTAAAATCAATGTCAAGTATACATCCCATGCAGTGGAAGTAGTACAGTCAAAGTCCGATCGTCAAAGTCAGTGGAGGAAGCTTTATCGGGAAATCAATCCGACCAATGGAAAACTCTTATGGACGAGGAGTTTCAAACCCTTCTCGAGAACAACACATGGACGTTGATGAATCTACTCGAAACGAAAAGAAATCGATTGTAATAAGACATTTTCACCTGTAGTCCGCAAAGCTCGATCAAGACATTGATCAACTAGATGCAGTCAAAGCGTTTTTGCAGGGAAATTTGAAGGAGAAAGTCTACATGCAACAACCTGACGGAATGAATGATGGAACTACGCGAGTATGTCGACTGAAGAAATCATTATATGACTTAAAGCAGGCAAGCAGAATTTGGAACGATAAATTAGGATCAGCAATATTAAGGGTTGGTTAAAAGTTGATACTGTATCTATTTACATGTCATTGGTACGAGCGTTCGCATTGTTGCCGTTTATGTGAACGACTTGCTGATCTTCAGCAATAATAAAAATTCAAGCAGGATAATAAACAACCATTGTTTAAAGTGACAGATAGTAATGCATATGGAACAAGATCGTAAGACGGGAACAATTAGCATCGATCAACAGAAATAAATACAGGAGGTGCTAGAGCCATTCAATATGGCGGATAGAATCATGTTAGCACTCCAGTTGACAATAACACAAAGCTGACCAATAAGATGTGACCAAACGATATTGCTGGAAAAGAAGAAATGAGCAACATTCCGTATCAGGAGGCCGTTGGAAGCATACTTTTTGCAGCACAGGTGACGCGTCCTGGCATACAATTTGCTGTAAATATGGTAAGCAGATTTAATCAAAATCCTGGCAAGGTCCTTTGGAATGCGATCACGTGGAATTCGAAAAAAAACAACTATTGCGTTTTCAACAACGGAAACAGAAGAAATGCGGCAATGTCATCAGCAACCCAAGAACCTATTTGGCTCCGAAATTTGCATAATGATATATTTGGCGAATGTGAACGAATTGATCAGATCACTATTTTTGGGGACAACAAATTGGCTCTTGAGTAATTTTTCTTTACTTTCAAATTTATTATTCTTATTAAATAGTGTGGGATTCCAAAACATTATAATAATAATAATATTTTTTTGAAGATTTTTGGCGAAGAAAGATGAAATAAATAAAAAATATATTATATTTATGTTTGGTGTTTTTTATTTTGATTTTCGTTCTTTTTTCCTGTTTTTTTTTGCTATTTTTAGAAGAATGTTGCCGCAAGAAGGCAAATGTTTAAACATATCGCATATTTGATTAATAAAACTCCAAACGCGACACCTTAATATAAGGCCGTAGCTAGGGGAGTTTTTGGGGTTTAAACCCCCCAGAAGATTTCATATTTTTTAAAGGTCGATTAACGTGTAAAATCATTCTATACCTAAATCAGGAACTGAGATAGCATGCACTACACTCATTGAAAATGTCAGCCAGTCACTTGAAAAATAGTTTGTAACTTCTGCCATATTTATTGAATTACATAAAGCATTCGATACAGTCAAACATCACCTAATTTTTAAAAACTAAATGAAATGAACATGAACTACGACTCAATATTATTAATTAAAAGATTCTTAATCAATAAAAAACAGTCTGTACAAATTAATGAATGCCGGAGCAAAATCTAAAATATAGACTGTGGAGCCCCGCAAGGCTCTTCACTGTATATTATATTTATAAATGACATATTTAAAATTAAACTTAACGGAAAAATTTAATTATATGCAGATGATATTGCAATAAAATATGCATGCAAAACTAAAGATGATTAAAAAAATACATGCAAAACGATTTATATTTACTTAAAGAATATTTTATCAAAAATATTTTATTAAAAAATTACAAAAACAATTTATATTATATTCAAACAAAAATCTCCTATTAATCTAGAACTAATGTATAAAAATTATATTATAAACACCACATCTGACTGTACATATTTAGGTCTTAAAATAAATAATAAATTAAATTGGAATTCGCATATTTGACCATATTAAAACAAAAATTAGACCCATAATTGGTCTAAAAAATACAATTTAAACACTGAATATTTAAAAAAAATATACTACGCACATATATACTCGAACTTAATGTACCTTCTTCCAATATGGTCTACTGGACCTGAATATAAAATTAACCTGCTAAAGTCATGACACTCCAACAAACACACTATACCGCGACCAATTTATGTCAATCTCCACTATGATTAACTACTCACGTAGAATGTCAATTCACAAAATGAAAAAAATATGTTTCAAACCATCAACTTCACGGATACAACACAAG
Source organism: Bolitophila cinerea (assembly GCA_010015015.2). Taxonomy (NCBI): domain Eukaryota; kingdom Metazoa; phylum Arthropoda; class Insecta; order Diptera; family Mycetophilidae; genus Bolitophila; species Bolitophila cinerea. The sequence goes on from JAAAKO020045024.1 coordinate 11,176, forward strand.
AAGTAGCGACCAAATACATTTTACTGCATCTACTCTCAATTCCTCAGAAAATAAAAAATATATCAAAATATATAAAAAATATATCACCAGTTTAAACATAAACTTAAAATTATTTTACAAGAATCTTCAAACTAATTAAAAATGTAAATGTTAAGCAAAACAAAAATTAAATAATTTTAATTTAAAAAATTACATAAAATACCAACACAGACATATACTACATAAATCCTAAATAACAACAACGCAGTTACACAATTATAATAAACATTTAAAAATAAATCCTTTTCCTTCCCACTTTAATATAAAATCCAAAAACTATTGTAATAAAAACTCTGTATGGATATTACCATTAATTATATATACAAATCATTTGTATTACTATTTTTATAATTTTTACTAATATTATTTTTAAAAAACTTTTTGTAAAAAATAACTACATTTTCAAAAAAATTGTATATATATATATATATATATACATATATATATATTGTTGATCATCCTTGTTGTATCTCAAATTCAACAAGTAAAGTTTTAAAATATATAA
>JAAAKO020045035.1:0-11718 GCA_010015015.2 Bolitophila cinerea
GTTGAGCTCTAAAAATCAAGGTGAAATAGGGTTTCTGATATATTTAGGTTTAGGTGGTTCCACATTATCATTTGTCACGCTTGTTTTGAATTTTGTACATATATTACATACGATTACAAACGGATTACATCGCCATTTATTCATCTATGCTAGACTATATATTATATATATATATATATACTTATACAGTGCAGAGCAGACCACCCAAAATTTTAATTGATATCCAAATATAAATGTGTTCAATTTTAAATAAGATTCTATTATACATTATTATTAAAATTGAACGAATTTAGAATACCAGGAAAAAGTGTGTACTCAAAAGATAAAACGTGGCGTATGTCTTTAAAAGGCACGCAAAGACACCGCATTATTTAGATCATAATATTCCATTGAAATGCATATACCGCATTTAAATCTAAATACATTTATTTAAACAACATTTAGACAGTGGAAATACGTATTTAAATCTCTAGCTTAATCGATACTGGTTATAAATACCAAACAAAAAGAAATGTGTATCTAAGTAATGTTCATTTTCAATAATAAGCGCACGCGCAAAGTGCAATTCCAGGTAAAATCCCTTGTTTATGTATTTGAAATATACTATATGTATGTATGTATAATGCAGTATATATATATATATATATATATATTTATATGTATAGTACATGCGTATATCCACTTTGCCGTTTTGTAATGACAAAAGGTCAGTAGGGGAGCGGAACAATGCCTTTTATTCGGCACAGTAAAGTGCAGTGCTCAATGCAATTCCGTATACTTAGATCCGATTTGTTGTGAGTGTTTTCTTGTCTGCAATGAACAGTGCATGTGTGTGTTTGTGTGTGCTTAAAATGATGAAGTTCCCTGGAAAAGAGCACACAAACACAGGAACAGCACTATATAGAATGAGAGAGTGTGTGTTTGTGTCTGTGTCTTTGAAAGGGAACCCTTAACAAGCGTGCATGGGTATTTCCCAACATCTGGTAAAATTGAGGGTGCCCATTGAATGCAACAGTGTCTCAAAAGGTATATTGATCGATTGTTTTCTTGATGTGCACCTTATTATATGCACGTGTTTCAATGCGTGCACTGTGTACTTTTAACATATAAAAGAGAGAGACATACACAGTTGTAATGTCGACAACGTATTAACAGTACGAAGATGCGTCGACCATTATTCAATATTTATACATTTTGTATATATTCTTTCGTATGTGTGTGTGTGTGTAAATGACAATGTATCTATATGTACTGTACACCAACACACACGCCACCGGAAGTATGAAATTACGCGCGACATAATATTACGCCACAGAAAGTACTTGTACATATTCAGAATTATTAACTGTACTAGAATATACTATATGATATATATATATATATATATATATAAACGCACTCGCGCGCATAAACAATTTGCGGGGTACACATTCTGCAACCCGCGCACACATACATACACACATACCAAAAATCATATTGAATTTCGACTTTATATAATAATATACAAGTCGTTGCCGGCGATCAAGCGCGCGCGCCTGCGCTCCTGCCTTCTTTCTATACCAGGCTCATGCTCTAGAAGGTGCTATAAGGAACACATTTTGTTTTATATATATATATATATACATAGCGCGTGGGCATGTGTGTTTGGTGGCGCGAGTTTATGACTGAAAACGGGATTTTTTGTATATGGGTGAAAGCAAACACCGAAATCCACAGGGGATACCAGTTTTTGGCCGGAATGCTCTCCAGCTGCGTGGAGTTTTACATTTTAAATCGATATAGATTTCAAAAGGTGCGAGAAAAAAGCACAAAAAAAACATAATTTGTGTGTTATTTAATATATCAACATTTTTGGCAGAGGCGAGTAATAAATTGGCACTAAAAAAATGTTCAATTTCTAGCGCGTTTTTTGAACGAAATTATAACACAAAAATATCATGGAATTTAATGCCAGTTAGGTTCAGAGTAACTTCCTATAGCTTTATAAAGTTTTATTATTATAGTGCCAATTTTAAAAAAATATGTTTTTTTGGATTAAAATACAAGAAAGTTAAATCTTTTTTTAATTCAATCCGGAAGATCCAGAATAACTACATGATTGCCTATATAGTTATTATTTTAATATGTGCTTTAAAAAAGCAAATAAAAACACGTGTGTCTATTGGGTTGATCAAATGTTTTGGTAATTATCGATGCCAACTTTTGGCAGGAATTATTATTTCAGGATAGGTCTCTTAAACTCGTTGAAATCATTATCTAGCTAAAGACTCTATTTAAATGCATTTTTTGAAAGTTTTTTTTTTTAAATATTTAATATTGCATGGCAAATTTTATAACTTTAAAACTTTAAAAAATATTTTGTTTTTTTATATATGAACAATATTGTAGCTTCGAATCTAATGTGTTTCGATAATAGATGCATCGAATCATCGGCGAGAAAACATCGATTCATCAATTAATTACAAAAAATATTTTTTTAAAAAAACTGATAAATTTTGTACATTTAGTACATATTTAGTACATATTTAATTAAATTATTATATTTAAATCATATTTTGTTTTGATGTTTAGTTCAGTAATTCAGTATTCTTTCTAACACCTGCAATTTTTTTTCTTACAATTGCGAGATGATATTTTTTACAGGCACATGGGTTGATTCAATTTACAAGGATTAATTTCACATTTCTTAGAAAATAAAATAAAAAATTGGTATAAAAAGGAAAAAACATCGCCATCGTCCAAAAAAACATCGATGAATCCCAATTAGGTTTTCGATACGATTAATCGATTCTTTCTCAGCGATTAAATCGATTTATCGATGCATCATTCAGCCAATTTGGATCTTCAGTATTCATTTTTTATTGAAAATCTGCAAAAATATGAACCAAAAATTATGAAACAAAACTTTGAACCAAAATGACCAAAATAAAAATAATAATAAAATAATAATAAGGGATTGGCTCTGAAGATTATGATAGTCGGGCTTGATGATGAGGGGGATAAGGGACCGTCTCACAATGACTAGTCAAGCACGTAGGCCACAAGGAGGGCCCATTGTACTATATCCCGTTTCTTAGAGACGGTCGCAATCGATTCCCAGATTTCCTAGTGAACTCAGCGATCTTCCCAAGAGGGAGGCGGTGTTGTTCATCACGGTATATCTGGTAGGAATGAAACAGTCTACATCTTAAATAGATTATTGTGGGCATTCGGCGAGAAAATGTACTGAAGATTCAATTTCTACGCACCTGATACATGTCAGTCTTTCGGAACCTATGCAGGTGCTTATTTAGTTTACTGTGTCCTGTTAAGATTCCGCAAACTAAGCCGAAATCCCGGCTTAAAGTAAGGTAAAGTTTACGATTTTCTGTGTAGTCGGAATGATTATAACGGCTTTTGTGCTCGCTCTGGCTAATACAGAGTTTATGTGCAAATGTTAACTTGTTCCCCGGATAGTAGATAGTCAAATTACGGAAATTTCTTGCTGTGATGGTTTAAGATTTTTCTAATTTTTATCGAAAACGATTATAAATAAACAATTGACTTCATTTACATTTTTTATATAAATAGTTAATTTCCTGTGGAAGTGAAGATGATCATCGATCGAATTAAAACCTTTTTAATAAAAGATTTTCCGCAGCCTAATCTCCAACCTAATGCAGGACAAAAAAAAAGATGTATTTATAAAAAATATTTTAAGTGTATTCCACAATCAATTTCTACACAACTCAAAAAAGTATTAAATTTGAATATATTAAATGTTTAAAATATCCATGTTTTTTGATTGAATAATATACGATTATAATTAATAATAATATATAATAAAAAAATTAACGAACATTCACTGACAATACATTTTTTTATCAGAATATTGTTTAATTTTGTTTCTTAATTTTAAATATATGCATTTGTTTTTCGAGTAAATATTGAAAGAAAGAAATTAGCAAATTTTTAATTTGATGCTACTTTATTTAAAATGTACCTTCAAGCATTTTTCTATTTCTAAATATTGATTTCAAGCATAAAATTATAGATTTAAATAAAATCAAAATTAGATATGGCAAATAACGCTTTATAAATATATTATTTTTATGATTTGAAAAAAAAAAAAAAATTTATGAATTTTGATGAGCGATTGACGTTAACAGTTATTCAAAAATTATCCAATATAGATCGGATTTAGAAAGATAGTGATGATAATAGGGGAATTTTGTTTGTCAATTTCGATTTTTTTTTTATCAAACAAAACACAGAAAAGTTAACAGCCAAATAAATTAAAAACTTATTTTGTCTTTCTTAAATATATGTTGGTTATATTCTATGTTTATTGAAGTATAAACCAATATATTACTTTTAATAGCATACAACAGTCAAAAGCCAAGCATAGTTTTGGAGAATTTTGAATCATGTGAATAATATATTTTTTATGTAGTTTTTATTGTTTTTTTTATTAAAACAAGAAAAAAAAAACAAAACAACAAATATTGCATTTGCAAACCAGCTGTTTTACTGTAAAAATATTTGTTTTTTTATATTTTTAAGATATAATGAACTAAATTAATTTATATAACACAAACCAGAGTTATATGTTATGTAAAATTACATTATAATTACGTTAATGTTTGTTGATTTTAGAAACAGTTTTTTTGTATGGGATTGGATATTGATTCCTAAAATCGAAAGGTAATAATCAAAACAACCAAATCCTAAAAAAGCAATTTTAAAAATAAATATAACGTTTGTATGAAACATACCAAATTTGCTTCTTTCAATAATTATTTCCTCAAAACATACAAAAATTGAAAAAGTAATAAATTAAACAATAATCTGATAAAAAGTATATGTAATTTAATACATTTATAATATTCAAATTTTATATTTTATATATTTATAATTAATTCAAATATAAGACTCTGTAAATTGGTAAATTGTAAAATTTCCTTATTATAGCTACCAAGAAGACATTTGATTAGCAAAAAAGAGTAAAAAGAGAAAAACACCATCAATTTCTAAGTACTTAAATTAAATTTGTGTAAGTTTTAGAGTTGATTAGAGTTGATTGCTATGAAAGTCGAGTTTGTCCAGTTTAAATGATAGTTAACCATAACATTTTTTTAAATTTTGGACAAATAATTCCAAAAATCTCAAAATTATATTTTAATAATTTTTATATTTATTCCATTTTACTCATTTTGTGAGAAGCAGGCTCTGAATGTTTATATATATTTTATAGGATTATAAAAGTTTTTTTATGGATAACGATTTTAGTTTATAATCGCTCAAGCGTATTACTTTTTTAAAATAGATTTATTTTGAGAAATTTCAACGTTTTTGCGAATTATATTCTTTGGACAAATAAACCTTGAGAATGTGCTTTTTTGGAAATGTTTTTTAAGTAATTAAAAAAAAACTGTTGATATTACAATTTATAGAATTGTTAGATTTTTTATTTTACACATTATATATTATGTTATAATATTGTTATGTATATTACATAAAAAATACATTTTAAAAAATATATGTCAAAAGGGGTTTTATTTGTATTTTTAATTTTTTCGGAGCGAATTTTTCATGTAATTTGGAACGAGAAGAACAAAAAGCAACATTTAAGGATTATAAATCAAAATTTGTTTTAATACAATTAATAAATTATTTAAAACAATATGCAATCATACTTATCATGAGATGATCTTTAGCATGTCTTCTCGATGAACACTGTTATTTTAGGGTGCACATTATTTTATTTTAGTATAGCACATTCATTTTATTTTAGGAGCACATATTTTTGAGAGCGATTTATTTTATGCCATAATAATAATAATAATATAAGGAATATACTTCTTTTAGTTAGTAATATTTTAGTAATTTCTTTTAATATTTTTTATGATATTTTTGATTAAATATTCCAAGTTTAGGTATAATTACATCATTTTAATAATGTACTTATGTAGTTTTCTAAAAAAAACTTATTACATTTTTTTGCACTTTCTCAAAATGTACGGTAGAATCAAAACAACACGTGCAGTGTATACATACTATATAATATAATATATATATATTATTTCTGCTCAGCACTTTCTCACGAAAGTCCATTCTATTCTTTCCGGAATCGCTCAAACACCTCAAGTGATTCCGTCGCACCGCCAATCCGCCGCGCTGTGAGTCTTTTGTTCAGCACGGTGGAATCCGGTAGACAAGTGCACGAGCAGTTCTTCAATTATATACTACTTGAATGCACACACTAAACGCGTCATTCACCTGTACGCTATGCAATATCTCATGTATTCTATTATATTATATTATTTATACAAAACGATGTGCAACGTCTTTTTTTCAGGCACACGCATATAATAGTATTATATTCTTTAATATATATATATATATATATATGTTTAGGTTCTCACCAAGCTCGAGTAATATACTTGTAATGCCTAACGCGTTAAATAGGAAATGCGCATTTGCGTACGCATAGTATACAACCGATATGCGACAAAACTAATTACGTGTGTATAATAAGTGCGAAGGTGCAATATAAACATAAAGTGCTATGCCAAGACGTATATAAATTTTGTTTGTCCGCATCTTTGTGAATTATATATATGCAGAAAGGTATAATATACTCTGGGGTCTCTTGGAATAATCTGCTGTTGCTGCTGCACTGTGCATAGAGGTAGAATACGTGCGTTATGTGTCTATGTAAATATTTGCAGTTATACGCTCGATGATTTTGTATAGCTTCATTGCGATTATCTCTTTCGGAACAGTATGTGCGTGACGGCCACACATTGCCACACAAAGAAATGTCTATAGACAAAACACACACACACATACAAACACACACCATCATCCAAATGGAATCCGGCGATGTCTAGATAAAATATAGCGCGCAGTTGCAGATCAAGATTTCAATTTTTATAGGCGTCAATATTTGCGCAAATATATAATAGATCGTTTCGTGTATTAAATTGTTTGTAGGTACATATTTATACATATATAGTATACACAATATGTGATGTCAACAGAGACTGTTATATGAGCCGTAAATGCGGCCAGCCCATTTAAACCGATTCATTTATTTATTCGAAGTTATTTACAATGTATGCGTGATGAGTATATTATTTTTATTATATTATGCCACTCACGCGCGCAAAGTGTTGATTTGAATGTTTAAGTGTGCGTTTGAGGAAAGTGAAAATTCGTGTATATCGAAAGAAAATTGACATGGGAACAACGTGAATGAAGCGCAAATTTGCGTACTTCCACAATTTGAATAGAAGTAATTGCAATGCATGGTGAATTTCTTTTGGAACCGCTTGGGCGTGTGCGCGTTCGCTCAGGTGATAAACAATGGTAAACGGTGTTTTTGAGCGTTCACCTCTATCTGGTTTTATAATAAACAAAAAAACATAAACATATACATACGAGATACGAGTACACTAGGGGCATTATTTCTGGGTGTTTTTTTAAATCCTATTTAAGTTATATTTATTTTATAAATTTGACACGAAAACGTTTTCTTTTTTTTTGATTTTGGTTTTTAAAAATTGCAAATTAATTAAATTATGGTTAGCTTTTTTCGCATTGTTTTTTTTTCTTCTATGATGTTGGTCTTTTACTTGTGTAAAATGTTCACATTTCCCAACGTTATGAGAATTTATGCAATGTCTATATAACATATTTTTAAAAAGCACATAAAATCTTAATTTTTTTTTAAATATATTACTTTTCAGTTATCTAACTATTATTTATTCGAATTTTAATAAATGTTATTAGTATGTTCTTAGTATGATTGTCCTACGTTTGGCAGAATTTCGATTGGCCGAATGATTGAAGAATGTACTTTTGTAAAATATAGACCGGAGGTATCATCTTTTATCCTTATCCCTTATCAATTCCTATTCCCATTTAATTTGTATGAAATTTCTTTATATAAATTTAAAATAATCAATAATTATAAGGATCGAATCAATAATTTTAATAAAAAAATATTTGCATTATTATATTTTGCTTCATTCCAAAAACAAGTAAAAAATAAGAAAAATACAAGCAAAAACAAAAATCAATTCAATCGAGAGACACTTAATTATTAAATACAATGACATTTTTTGATGATAGTCAAAAAGATCTCATCTTTTGCAACAATTGCCAGAGATATTGGAAATATTTGACTACTTTTTGGAGTAGTTATTCCAAAAAAACAATTTATAATTTAATAGCTTTGATAATTTTATTTTTGAAATTTTGGTAAATTAAATAAATGCGAATCGATAATACACTCAAGCTGAGTCGATGTTCTTGTAGAAGTATATATTTTCCTTTCTTTTATTCAATTAAAATTGAAAATGAAAAAAAAATATCTTTAATTTTTTTTTAGATATTTTTATGAATGTTCCCCTAACTGTAGATTTCTTCAATGTTTCAATAACTTCTTCAATTTGCTTACGATATTGCAGATATCCTGTGTTTCTATTGTTATAGTCTCACCATATCATCTGCCGATAAGATTAATACATAATTTATTAAACTGAATGTTTGAACTTTACCCGTTTTGAAAAATCTTGTTCAGTCACAAATAATTAAAAATCAACCGATCTATCAAAAATCGGTGTCACTAGATTGTCCGAATTTCGATTGACCGAATCACGATTGGCCGAGTGATACGATTGGCCGAATGATACGATTGGCCAAATTACGGTTGGCCGAATGATACAATTAGCCGAATCACGATTAGCCGAATGATACGATTGGCCGAATTTCGATTGCCCGAATCGGTTTTTGATTGTTTTTCCTTCAAATTCGTGATTCAGCCAATTGTATCATTCGGCTAATCGTGATTCGGCCAATCGTACCATTCGGCCAATCGCGATTCGGCCAAACGTATCATTCAGCCAAACGTAATTTCAGCCAATCGTGGTTTGGCCAATCGAAATTCGTCCAATTGTAGTACATTCATCAAAAATGTGTCGATATTAGTAGAGACCGGAAAAATAGTCATTTAAAAATGGTAAATAGTTACCTAAAATAGTCATTATAAATAAAAAGATTCAAAAATAGTCGCTAAAAATCATTGATATAAACAATAATTATTTTCATTTTATAAACCTTATTTTTTATATTTTATATTTGTAATATACATTAATTTTAGCAAACAAAACCACAGCAAATAAGTTGATAATTATTTGCTGCGTTTTTGTTAGCTGACTTATTATATGAATGCCAATCATCAGCGATGAATTTTTTTTATTTTTTGATTTAAAGATGATGTATGATGCCAGACAGGTGTATGGAAATATAATGCTAAAAAAGATACTAAAAGAATTGAAAAAAGGAAATTATAAGTTAAATTGTAAAAAAATAGTAAAAAAATGCCCTTTTTGAAATGACAAAAATTTGTTTCGTAAAGGTAACTTTTCTAAATTTGCATACATAAGCATAAACATAAAAGTAGGTATTTAATTCAGAATTCGAATGACAATATTTAATAAAACTCAAATGATAAAATAACTAAATAATCCGGATATATTTCGGTAATTATTTTTTTAATATTCGCTTAGCGCTGGCCTGTACAACCTAAATCCATTTACGAGCCATTTTTAAGGCCTATAAAGTGATCGCAGGAGGAATATAATTAAGTTTAAAATAAACATTGGGATAGTGGCTCCGTTCGTGCTTCCACTGCACTTAAAATAAGTGTCATTAATCATTATCAATCTCAATATGAATTGAATATGGATATGCTCATGTTTACTTCATTTTAAAAAGCTTTTGATAATTTAATTTACCAAAACAGTTTTGGAACGTTTGTAGAACAATTATTGAGCATATTGGTAATATTTAGATGGAATACACTTTAGAAGAATGCACACTCATCAGAGAATTCTTGTCACTAAGAGAAGAATGTACTTGAGAAAAGGCTTGGTCGAAAACTTGGTGGTCTCAAAAGTCATCTTACCTATAAATTTAAATATTGGTAAAAAAACATATATATATATATATATTTTTGAAAACCGGTCAATATGTATTTTTTGGTAATTATTAAAATGAATTAAAAATATTCAAAAAGTGTCCACAATTATTGCCGCTAGTGTTCATAATATGTGTGAATATAAAATTATATATGTACAATACATATATATATATATAATAACGGTTTTGTATGTATAGTATATAGTATAGTATAAATACACACTCACTTAACAAGACAACGCAAGCATAAGCGTTTATTTAAGTTTTTTGTATCGAGAGTACAAAAACAATAAAAAAAACACTGCCCGTTCAATGTTCAACATTAAATCATAAATATACAAAATATAGTTAAATGGACACACACACACAAACAAACACATACAATCCGCACATTGCATTGCGTCATCGCACCGCATTTAATATCCATTGAATGCCTATAGCGCATTCTACTTATATACAATATACATATTATAATAGACAGACAGACATATATACAAATGTGTTATATGTTTTATTATGATAGAATATTTATATAGATATTTATGATTTTGCGGTCAAGTGAATATAACGATACAATTTTTTTTGGTCAATGCTAATAAATTTAATAATACACTCGGTGCGCGATAATGTGAACAATTGGACCGCTATATTATATAGGTATATATATATTGTATATAGTTATTTCAAGAAAATACAAGAAAACACATATGTACTTGTACATAATAAATATTATGCTATATCAAAAATAGAATATATTATATACAAATACAATAGAATATAATATATTATTTAACTTGGCACACTAATAAGGTAAACACAGTACATAATATTATATATAAATATATTTCCTAGATTGGGTGTGAATTGCAATTCAGATTTAACAATAATGCGCGCGCCTTCGGACATACAACATTCATTCAGACTCAACTTCAACATAAGTATTAAGTATATATTCGAATGTATGTAGGTTGAGAGAGCACGTTTAAGAGGAGTGGACGCTTGACCATGTTTTTGGTACGTTTCATTGACTTAAGCCGGTATACTCGCGTATATTTGCATAAGATTACGACTGAGATGATCGCACACGCATCTCGGAAATGTATACACATTACCGTATGGACATATATTATAAATAAATATAAATATATACATCATTTTATATTCTTGTATTGTTTGATAATATAAATTAGTCATTTCGTATAGAACTCTAACAAAATCAGACAAACTTGTGATTATTGAACTAAGAGATTTGTGCCTGATTGTGCTAAATGACTATTGAAGATCTTTATTCTTTTGTTGTATTGTTTTTTTATAGTTTATATTACAATGAGATGCTATTCCATATATTAAGTCATTATTCTTTTAAAAAGAAAATTTATTAGGTTGGAAGTTTTTTTTTGTTTGGAGTCGATTCATAAAATTAAGTCAGGCATAACTATGAAAATGAACATTGGACGCCCGCCGCACTGGAGCTGTTTAATACAATTTTAACGATGTTGTTCGATGTTTGTCCAAAGTTATAAATTCTATTTATAATTATTGTATTGAGTTTGGATTTATATGTTATTCACTTTAATTTCTTTTTAAATTAGGAACAACAGTTATTAAATTAGTATCGTCTCCCTTGTATTAACCCTAAAAACCATATCATTTATAGCGATTTAAAGATTTTATTATGGCATTTTTTTATATTATTTATTCTATAATCTAAAAAAAAGAAAAACTGCGACCGAAATGTTTGCATGAATATTC
>JAAAKO020045046.1:0-11717 GCA_010015015.2 Bolitophila cinerea
ACATTACCGATCAATTCATAAAGAGATGGCGACAGTTACATTGCTTCGTCAAAGAGTTGGCTCACAATTCATAAAGTTATGGCACTTGTGTCATATCTGTGTTGGCAGCTTTGTGACTGGCGCTTGCGGCCACACACCTTCGACCGTATAGATATGATTGAATCCAACTGAAAAGAGATGAGTGCACACCTATTTCGTGCAACTTTTATATAAGATAGCTGTGATGCAATCTATCGAAGGCTTTGCAATTGTCAGTGTGCACAAGATTAACCTGTGAGCCGGACTCAATAATACCCATAGCATAGTTCGTAAATTCTACCAAGTTTGTCGTATATAGTTGACCAACCCGACATAAAAATATGTTGATTTAACGATATCGTTCATCTTTATTAATCAGTCATAACATCACAGACTATGGACTCAAAGAGTTTAGCTATAATAGGCAAAATAGATATCCCTCTGTAGTTTGAAATAACACATCTGGAAACATTTTTAAAATTGGTTGTCAACGATCTGGAAAGACGCAGGAGGAATGTGATAAGTTGAAATTAATCTCGTCAGGACTTCTGCCCTTATTCACATTAATGCTCAAAAACGATTTTAGACATAACTTCGAGTAAAGAACATGTAACCCAAATCAACGCTTTCATAAACCCCAAAAGGTTTATTTGAGTAGCGGTCCATCTGAACCATTTTTTCATCCGAAATGTAAACATTTTCAAAAAAATAACAAAAAAAAATAAAATTATTATCTCAGAAGATTTCACATTGTCATACCTGATCATCGAAGAAAAACCTTCTGCCTTTTTCTTAGTGTCCACGTAAGACTAAAATTTAGATGGATCACTAGAGGTCGTTTTTAGTTTTACTAAGGTATACATCGTAGAGCCTACTTTGTAAGGATGTGAATCTAGATCTCAGACTAGCATACTTTGAAATTCTTCAAATATTTTGTGTAAACAACGCGCCTTTGCTTATGCGGAGGAAAACATATAACTTCAATGATTGCGAATTTTGATAAGAATATCATGGTGCAGCTTTTTTACAATACATTTTATTATCATGTTTTTTATATTTTTAACTCTTTCTAGATATCTAGAATATCAATAATATATTTAGTAGACATATAAGTCTGTTTTTGTTGTTAAATACATTTTACATTATTAAGAATCACTTTTACAATAACATCAATCAAATTTTACTTTAAATAATGTAGCTCATGCTTATAATTTATGTTTTTTATTAAAAAAGTATCAGTTTTTAGTTTAAATCGAATATTTGAATATTTAAAACAAGCGAAATATTTAATAGAAACAAATTTACCCTTAATTATAACGCAACGCAAAGAGGTTGAACTCCCAAAAATAATTACCAATTAATTATTTTTTTAGTATTGGATTAATAAATTTCAAATGTATTTTGTTTAATGTATCTCAGCTGAGTTGCGCGCAATAAAATTTATACAGTAGAAAATTAAATAAATATGTGTTAGATGTGCTGGCTAAACCATACATACAGAACTTAGAAATATATATATACATATATACAACATTTAAAGATAATTTGTAACTGGCCTTTTTACCTGACGCACCTGCATTTATGCACTCGCACGTCACGCGATTTAAAAGACACATGTCGTTTTCTGAGTGAGCATGCGCGCACGCGCACGAATTGACGCTGCATCAGAAGCTATGTATTGTAGAATGCGTTCTGTCATTGAATACACATTTTAATAACTATATAGTATATATACAAGAAATACTAACACATACAGACAGCTCAAGGATTATGAAAATAAGCAATAAAAATATTATGGGTCCCCGTCTAATCCCTTCTCATTTTCTAAAAACACATACATTTTTGTGCATTCGTTATATAAAGCGTTTAAATGCCAAATACGGATGGCTGATTTTTTTAGTTTCTGCTAATTCTGTCTTTAAATCTATATACTACTTTTATTACACTGGATAATACAAAAGTGCATATATAAATATATTATTTGTTTGCACCCACAAGACGTTCACGCACAGGTGCACGCGCTTGCAGTGTCGACAACGCGAGATGGCGCATATCAATGGCCTGTGGCTCGTGCGCGCTTATTTTGCTCTTTGTTCTTTTGCTTGCGCATGCGTATGTGTTTGTGTATATGTGGTTTGACAGGCCGTTAAGCTTTCTTGTATAGGTTTAGGTATATATAAGAGACAACGTGACCAACAAAGCGAGACCGCATCGAACGTCTGTTCTTGACGATAACATGAATACTATATATAATATACATAATATAGGAGTAAACAGTATACAAGAAATAATATTACTATATATATATATATATACATATACATATATACATATCCACAAGTCATATGTTTGCTTGTGGAACACAATCATACAATAATTATAATATAATCTTTAATATTTAAACAAGTTAGTTTATAAATGTATTTTTAAACACAATATATTTGAAAAAAAAATATATATATACCTACACATTTTTCTAATTTTCAGTTAGAAAATGTAAGTTTCTTGCAAACTAGTCTTTGTGCCAATTTTTAGCTTGATCTAAGTGATATTGGATTAAAAAGGTGGCCTAACATTATTTATATTACAAAAATGTTTTAATGAATTCGTTTTTTAACATATATGGTCATAATTGGTCATATTTACCTTTTTTAGATTATATTTTGTCTTTTTTTTGATTTTCTCTTTTTTAATCATTTTTGGTCAAATTAAGAATCCATAATTTAAAATGTAAATCTAACTGATTATATGTGACGCGCTTCATATGCAACAAGGTGACAGGCAAACTATACCTTGTAAAAATCTCCCAAAATCTCTTTTCTCTCTTCTTCTCTTGTGTTTTTGTTAAATAAAAGAAGAGTGCAGCGCTTGCGCAGCACATGTTTGTTGTTGTGTACTTAAAATGTTTTGGGGTCTATTTCATGCCGCCTGCAACAACAAAAATGATTTATAGGAATTTTAATTATTTCAAATATATATTTGTATTTTTTTTTAAATTATCTTTTTTTTATGTAAATTAATAGTTTTTGAAAAGTACGATTTATTTTGTAATAATATATTTTTTAGGGATTTTAATTTGTTATTTTTAAGCAATTGACACTGATTCTACTCCTTTCCATTTCCTGGTAAATAATAATCTAGTTTTGCTAGTATTTTTTGGCAACATTTTCAAAAATAAGCCAAAAAAATATTTTTTAGAAGAATGAAATCTATTATTATTTTGAACAACCCCTTCGCACAAAATTAGAACTTTTCGGTAGATTGATTCTACGCTAAAACCGGAATGTTTAGATTGTGATGGTTGTGATGGTCGCAGACAACGTTTAACAAAAATAGCTCTTTCCAATGGCTTAAATTTGGGAGTGGAGTGAGGTTGCAGCGTCAACAAAAATGCCAATGCAGCAAACAAATGAGACACGTGATCGTTGCCTAGAATCAGCAGTGCTGGATTATCTTTCGTAACGCTGGCTAATCTTCAAAAAATATTTATCTTTCATCAACCCAGAAGGATGTGTCGCTCCATCTTTACCAGTTAGAGAAGTGACCAGTTAAGAAATGCTTCTGAAATTTCACGCGTGCAAAAACGATAAAAAAAACTGTAGCTCTTTAGCCTCACAGCCAAATTTGAAAAATTACGATAATTCTTAAACCACGAACACAACCACAAACCAAAATTAACACTACATTCACAAGACATACTTTATAAAAATCACTTAAATGATTTAATTTCACTCGTAAACACACACAAAATTTTAAAACTGTTCAATTACGTTTTCCGAAATAACAAGAGACGCTATATTGCTGCAACTGTTTTACCGATTGCCTTTATATCTATGACAATCTAGCGGACGGTCTTGATCATATATGACGGTAAAATTGCAAGCAAGAAAAGACGAAATGGCTCCTTCTATGTTTTTTTAGGGAAAAGGCGAACAAATCGATCTCCACCCTTTTTGCTCTCCTACCTATTTGGATCGCTGACTCTAAACTGTACATTATTAGCCTACATTTTAAATCTTATTTTATTATACTTAAAGAAATAATAAACAAAGTATTTTAAAAAAAGTATAAATAAAACTGTAATATTTTATCCAAAAAAATAATTAAGTAATTCGTGTACTAGAGTGTATCTCAACTTTTATGTGGTTTTTGACCCAAAGTGTGCCTAAATTGTAAAAACATTCAGATTTTTAATTGTACTATCTGAAAGTTGTTTAAAATAAGAAAGTGCTAAGTTTAGGCTGGATCGGATAAGTGGATTGGTTACAATTGGTTTGGAGAGATCTATATTACCAGTCATATTATACCAAGTGAAGAATTATTTCTAAAAATAATTTTAATTTTTAATTTGTAAATAGAACAAAATCCTAGATGTGTTGTAAATAATATTTCATTAAAAAATCAAGGCTTTCACAGAAAAGTTTCGATTTTTTTAAAGTCTTAACCAAATATTTTCATTACCGTTCCAACCTGAAATTATTTACATTCAAATTATCTTACAAGACAAAAACAGCCCTCCATTTTAACTTATTTATTTCTATATACAATTATACATATATAAATAAAAAAACATATATAAATATATACACTCACCGAAAAACACCTTTCGTCCCTACCTTATTCTCAAGACAACATGTGCGCAGGCGCGTGCGCCGCAAGTGATTGTCTTTATGCGCATGGTCAACGTCACACATACACACAAACACACACACACACACAACAGGCAACGCATCCGCTTTCTTGCTTAGCAGGCACACGCTCAGTCATCTTCAAGACCCCGCGTCGATAACTTTACTTAAATATATTGCAAACAATGCGTTCTGGGTATAACCGGTGCAACGATGCCGAAAAACTATAAGATACCTCTTTTATTTCGCTAAGTGTTTTGCTGGTGCGGTGAAAATCATGTTTGTGTTTTGTGAAAACATCGTGAAAAGTAGACTGTAAAGTGTAAACAAACCGAGCATACGTGTATAATATATATATATATATATATAGTTTTGAGAGTATGCGTTTAATGTGTAATCTGTGTACTAGGAATGCCGTTATGAGTCATATGTTGCTCGCACAGGCGCATATTAATTAGCGTGCCGTTGCCGCACGACAATGACGTATCATTATGTATGCAATACGCGTATATAAGATTATTATTGTGATGATTGTCTGATGATCGTGAAGAAGGCGCGTGTTTAAAGATCATAATATATAATATTAAAGTATATAGAATAAAAAATATACTTGCATTAGTGTGGAGAATAAATAAATGTTCTTTTTATACGATTTACAGTTTACATTGATAGCAATCATTACATACATTTATTGATTTATCGATTTAACTAATATTGATCGTCAGTCTAGCCTTGTTGCTGCTACCATTCACACACACACACACACACACACACATGTGGGCTACAGTAAATATTTGTGCGAATAAATTCCGGGAATTCCCGGTGTAGTATAAACAAACGAGCGCAAGCACATTCGTTGCCATCTCCGCTGTGTAAAATGAACAGTTGCAATCAGTCGGCGAAAGCCCGTTGTTCGGGATCCGTAAAGTTTGTGATCACCTCGTTGATGCCCCAGCACTCGTCGCGATTTACGAATCTTCTGAAGTCAGCAAACGATTCGGCCACGTTTGATTCAAGCCTAGAGTTCAAATCAATTTTGCCGAAAACCAAAATTGATAATATCTTAACAAAAAACAGTGAAGAGACAGTACTAATACCAAAGACTGGAAGTGATAAAGATCTGAATAAGCGAAATAGTGATGTGACTGGTATGGACAGTCAGCAGAAAAAGACTAGACTGAATTTGAGTGACGAAGAATCCACATTGCGAGATGAGATGCCCACAGAGACACATTTCACGGGCATCCTGTCAAGTTCAACGCCTCTTCGACCATTCAGGCCACAGAATCAGGTGGCTCAAGCTCAAACGGCTCGGGTTACAACTGAAGCTATCCAAATAAGAACCGATAATGCAACTGTTGACCAAGAATACCAACTAAACCTGCTGACACCACCAGCAGATGCCACATTCATAGACTCTGATTTTGAGTCAATGGAGCAGGATCAGTACGATAGCACTCCAGAGAGTCTAATTGCGACGGACCTTCGCGAAACCTTGTTGGTTACCACCACAAAAAAGAGCAGCGGTCTATCTCGCAGAAATACATTGGTGGTGGATACTACCATATGTGCACAGTCTATTGAATCATGTGACGAAGATGATAAAACGCCACACGTATCATGCTCACCATTCTCATTTAAGCTTCCCTCCAAAGTGACATCGTCGTCCACCCCACTAAAACGTCAGCAAAATGTAAAGGTCTCGCGTAATCCAAAGGTGTTGAAATTCTTCACAAACCGACGCAAAAAACCATCTACAAATGTCTTGTCTGACCAAGGTGCCAACAATCATCGTCCTCGAAGATCCAGTGAATGCAACTACGATTTGGGCTGCGTCCCATTGTTAACCAAAGAAAATCTTTCGAGATTCGCGACTACTGCAAATCAGTCAAATGAAGAATGGGGGAACCAGTTTGATTTTTCATTTCACTGCGAGCCGTCAACGTCAGAGGCCGAAGATGATGGAATCTATATAGGCACACCATTAAATGTATCGTCGGACTCGTCGTTCGGTGAGATGCACGCACCGATTGTACCTGAATTCCGGGTGACCAGCCACGGACCAGTAACAGACGCAGCAGCATATAACACAAGTGATTCCGACGAGGATCGAAGATGGGAGACACGCACTGCATCAGTACGAGTACTGCGACGTTCTGTGAGTGACCCCGTTGGCTTGATGGACTCATTCCACGAGGCTTTGGAACAGTTCGTGGAGGCTGAGCATGACGACGCAGGAGCTCACGCCAACACTGCTCACCTCAAGAATCTGGATACACTTTCTGTAAGTTTTCATATGGGCATATTCACTTTGTTTTTTATTTTTATCTAGAATGGGTAGAAGTAAACAATATAATGACGTCATTTTGAAATACTATACAAATATGTTTGTATAGATAGTATATGCTAAATACACACGTGAATCATTCCTTTTTGTATTTGTATAAACATACGAGTATAAATATATAAGTATATCACACACACTCTACTTTTAGACTGCAAACTGCGATCACAAATTCAACAGACCTATAAATAAAAACGCGTGCGCCCACCTTTCGTTTGTGCTCGCCGCTCGTCCGCCCGCATTGTGCAAATTCTCATTTAAATAATATGTATCTATGTACAAGTACTATGTATACAAAGTATATACAATGTACAATGTACGCATGTTTAAGTATATACTTTTGGCAAACGAACGGACAAAACAAGTAAATAACACAAATATATATAAGTAAGAGTAATTGAGAAAACGCGCGCACGTGCGTTTAAACTGTGCGTGTGCACAAAAGACCGTTCTTAATATATATTCTCCGTGTGTGTGCGGATTTTAAAAATAGTGCGAGAGCTCAGGATTTTTACTATTTTAAATAAATTCTGGAAAAAAGGATTAAAATAAATCGAGACTTAAAAACAATATGGTACTCAAAATAATATATAAAAATTAAAAACATTAAATATTGGATAATACCGGACAATACCTAAAATATCGCAAATATTAAAAATATATTGAAAATATCACGAATATTAATAATATCGAAAATATGTTTACAAAAACTACGATTTTATTATTAGACAAGAATATGTATCTATTCAAATATTCAACATACTTTTTGATCATTTTAATTATAACATTTGTAAAATATTTGCGAATACTGAAATATTGAGGAATACACGGATATGAAACAGCAAGAAATATAAAATACTATTATTTGCTAAAATCAAGAATACTCTTATTATATTTTTAAAATATAGAAAATATATAAATGTTATCTTTGCAATACATTGTATATTACGAAATATACAAAATATTTTAAATATTACTAATAATTATATATGAGTAATTGAGTATTTCTAGTTATATTTTCCTCGCTACCCTATTCTGTTTCCCTCTCTATGCAACCTTTGATAAAATTGGTTTGTTTGTTTTTTTTTTGTAAAATGTAAGCAAAGAACGCTATATAAGCGCTTGGCAAAATTATGCGTATTACCTCTTCTTTTTTAATTTTAAATACGGTTAAAATGAAAAAAAAATATATGAACAGAATTTGATAAACTTATACTTTTTGTTTGATTTAAATTTACTTTCTTCAATAATAATAAAAAAGTTTTATTCTTATTTCTGAAAATTGAAGATACAAATAAAAAATACAATATTGCGCATAGTAATAAAATCTAAATATCTAACAGTCAATTAGGATTTCAATTTCTTGAAAAATGTTCAAAAGATGTAAATCTCAAATTCCGTTGAAAGAAGAAACTATGCCTATTATATATGCATATGTATTATACAAATATACTTGTACAGTAGTGAAAATAATTCTGGACACATTTATTAAATCTTTAATTAATTTTACATATAAAATAATATACCGGGTAGTCTGGTACGTTTCATGGTGCTTAATCTGTTATCTGATAAGGAGTAATTCTTTGACTTATATCCGTTAGAAAATATAATAGGAGCTTTGTTCACTAACATCGCAAAAGCAATTGTTTCTTTCAATAATAATTTGGTGATACAATGTGTTTTGTAAAATTTGTTAGGTAAATAGCAACGAAATTCACATTTTTTACAGCACTAATTTAAATAAACAAAACAATATTCTTAAATAATAAAAAAGTAAAATTTTAACCGAAATCAACCAAATTCAGCCGCTTAATTTTTGGCGACTGGCGGCGGCATTGTATTTGTATTACAGTGATGCTATATTACAAGTTTTTTGATGAAAAAAATATTCAAGTAGTTTTTTATATTTTATTGTTTTGCAAGTATAGAAGTATAGAAAACAAGTTTTTATTAAGAATATGTTATTTTTGATGTTGCTTTTAAATTAATTAAATTTATTTTACATACAAGTTTTAATTTTATACAGTTTTTTTGGTCCGGCAGCACTGTTAAAAAAATCAACGGTCGGTCCTATAGGAAGAAAAATATTTTATTTTATAAAATCTAGGCGACTGGCGGTGGAAGCTAACCTTTCAAAAGAATTGGCTTCGATCGTTGCTCTGAATTGTATATACAATTATATACGTATATACCAATACAAGTATATACGCTTATTATTCTATATAAAAACATTGTCCTTTTTAATTTGTTAGATAGATTCCTTAACTACATTTTGAAAAGCAACACCAAATTTCTTGGTAAAACCAATTGTATTTATTATTATTGTATTTATTTATTAATAGTAATTTATTTCTTAATTTAAAAAAAACAATTTTACATTTAATTTGTAAAAAATGTGTTTAAAAATTTGGTCTAGCATTCTTCGGATTTTATTACTACTAAATCCTTTTTATAGGAATGATGTTGATGCAAACTCAAAAACCAAAAACCCCTGATTTCGATAGATTTGAGATATCCTTTTTGTGTTAGTTTTTACCTAACACTAATATAGTGCAATATTTACTCAAATTTAAATAAACCTTTAGTCCATTTTTTATTCTTTGGGTGGTATTATTTGCATTTTAGAAATGTCTTAAATCTGGACATATCTTCCCCAGGAGTGATATTATTTAGTAGCTTATATATTTTTATCTAAAAATATCGTATTTTTATCGTAATTTTTCTGTTTATTTCTTCCTTTTAATGTTTCTGAAATTTATTTTTCTATTAACAATAGCAAAACTGAATATATACCTTCATTGTCGGTTGGTATAATGCGATATATTTGCAAGGTATAGCTGAAGTAAACCTAAATGGAATTTAAACGTGGAGCGGCCACCAACCGAATGTACCCCATTTGTGTATAGAAAAAAATATAAATATTTTATGATTGTAAATATATCATATTGAAACCACCACCAATGCAATGCAAGCTTATTAAATAGCACTACTGGATATAAAAATGGTTATCACATTAAAATTGTTCGCATTATTGGAAGAACGCTAGCTGTTAATTTAATCTAGTGTAAAGTTATCAACAATAGGTCATTCGTATTGTCTACAATACCTTCATATATATATTAGGCTGTTAATTTGAATATTAACATAAAAAATTACTGGCCCCTATGTGCAATCAAAAAAAATAGAATAACTGATATATGATGAAAAAATCGAACATAAATATAATAAATAAAAAAAATAACAACATACTTGACAATTCAATGATATCAAGAATATGCGAATCTCCATAAATAATTCCACTAGTGTACAAATTATTTGTATATCATATAACCACGGGTTGCATCACACGTGCACATCACACTCGCACGCTCTACATATACATTTTAATGCGCATATATAATTTAATTTTATTTCTAAGCGACTTCCTTTCTAAATTTCTATATATATTTGGCTCAACGCATTAAGTGTGTATATGAACTGTATATAAACTATATAAAAAATATGCTATATGGCAGAAATTGAATACAACCGCTTCCAAATGCACAAAAACGGAACAACGCTCGACACGGAATGTTTTTGTGCTGAGATCGACAAAAATTCCGTAGTCGCGTCGTCGCCGCGTATTAAATGTCGTTTAGCACACATAAAGTTCTTTTTAACAATGCGCGTACATTTTTTATATATGTATGTATATATAATATATACTTTGCATTGTGCATCTGATGATTGAGTGTGCGTGCTACAGAACAAAACAGGATGAAACATGTCTATCACGATATGTAAATGTATATAATGTAGACAGTGAAAGTGAGACACTTATTTCAGATGATAAATATGCATTAATGCACTAGAGACACTCTCTCCCATACACAAATGCAGTTTTATAGAATGCACCACACACCAGTGTCATTAATACAAGAAAAGTTGTACGCACTTAATTTAATAATAATAAAATACAACGTTATATAGATATAATGTATATACTATATATATGCTAATAATAATGAACATTTTACCGCGCAAACAGCAGCACAGCTTTACGCGCGTGTTCGCGAGCTTCGATTTTCCAATAAATAATAATAACGCGCTGCGCCGCACTCGCACTTAACAAATCATGTTTACGCGGTGTTATTATAATATTGACGCGTGCCACGCATAAGTCCATAGCACTTGCATCTTACTCCAATGCGCGCTCAGCACAATCACACCTAACGCACGCACACATTCACACTGAACTGACACACACATTATGCAAATTATAATGTGAGATAATAATTATACGACTGCGGCTTTCTAGATATTGTCCGTCAACATCTGTTTTGTACAATTAATACATTAGAAATGGCAATAAATTATGTGCTCATCGAAATCAATTTTGTGTGCACCAAAAAAAGTCACAGAAAAAAAAATTGTACCAAAAATATTGTGCGATATATATTATATTCAAAAATCGTCAGTGAAAAATTCAAAATCGCTCACCTAATATCTATTATTGCTCGCTAATCCCTTAAAAATAATATATATT
Source organism: Bolitophila cinerea (assembly GCA_010015015.2). Classification (NCBI taxonomy): domain Eukaryota; kingdom Metazoa; phylum Arthropoda; class Insecta; order Diptera; family Mycetophilidae; genus Bolitophila; species Bolitophila cinerea. The sequence goes on from JAAAKO020045046.1 coordinate 11,516, forward strand.
TCCCTATAGCGCCCTCCAATCTTATATAACACATCACTCAATAAGTCCGTAGGATAACTACGAAAAACACTTTTTTTTTTGGCAAAATTCGATCTTATTCATCAACATACATTCCTTTAAGACTAATACAATCAGTCCAACGCCGCTCTAGCATTCCGACACCTTTTTTGTAAAACGATTCGTCTTTGGCCTCAAAATAAGC